>PVJX010007205.1:0-72993 GCA_004027295.1 Dolichotis patagonum | reverse complement strand
CACTGCCTCCCTATATAGAGCATCTCAATGGACCCTATCTCCTGATCTACTCTGCCTGTGTTTCTCTCTGTTAGTATTTCGAGGCCCTCTATACTAGAGATTATAGCCAATCTTCTCTGTCTCATTTCTGCTATTCTATTTTTCTGCCATTGATAGTCTATTTTTCTCTTCCACTCCACTGTCTGCCTCGTTCACTGAGGCCTCTCTGCCATTGTCCCTGAAATGCTCATATTCTTGTTCTCTCTCCCTAGAATGTCCTTCAGTATTTTTTGTAGGGTTGGACTGGTGGTCACAAATTCTCCTAGTTCCTCTTTGTCATGGAAGCATCTTTTTTCTCCATTAATTTTTAGAGAGAGTTTTGCAGGATACATCAATCTGGGCTGGAGATTGTTCTCCTTCAGCGCTTGAATTACTTTACACCAAGCTCTTCTTGACCTGATGGTCTGTGTCGAGAAGTCTGCCGTGATTTTGATGGGTTTTCCTTTATAGGTGATAAATTTAATGCTAGTTGAAAAATCAGAATCCCTTTGGGCTAGAGGGATGCTAAATAGAATTGTAACAAAAATATAAAAAGAATAATCTACTTGCCATGTGAGATCTGTAATTTTTAATGAAAACCATATTTAGCAAATTTAAATTCTTGGGGTTGACTGGATTGCGTAAAAGAATCTAGACGCTGTGACACTTTTTTTTTTTTTTTTTTTTTTTTTTGGTGCCAGGGATTGAACTCATAACCTCGCGTTTGCCAAGCAGGCACTTATGCCTCTGAGCTAAACCCCCGGCCCTTACACTTTGGTTTATTTAAGAGATAAGCCTAAGAGCATAGTATTTTCTCCAAAGCAACATATGTATGGAGGGGCAAAATAAGAAAGCAATTAATTTTATAAATTTAACTCTGTTTTTCTATACTTCAAATTCAAACTTATGATTCTTTCTTAAAATAATGTAAAGTGTTTTGTTCAACTTATTTAAAAATCAGTAAAATATGGTGTGTGAAGTAAGGGTGAGAAAATTCTGAAGAAAATAATATCTGTCTTTAAATTTGTTTGTTTTTTAGATCAGGGCTGTCAGACATCCCGAACCAAAATGACAGTAAGTATTAAGTAAACTGCTAAGTTGTCATTTTATAGTATGTGGTAAAATAATTAGGCCAGTTTAGTCTGGTGATAATAAAATATTTTTACTTTTTTGTGACAGTCTAACATTTAGCTGAATTCTTAATAGTAGGGGAATATGCTAAGATATGTAAGATGAATTAATTACAGCTTTTCCATATTCCAGAGAAATGGTATTTGATTTGAAGTTTCCATAATAGATGCATCTCTCTAACAGTGGCAAAATATGTTTGAAATGATTGACTATATCTGTTTCCAAAGAATGTAACAAGCTAACTGTAAGCAGTTGAGTAGAAAGTTGCCAGGTAGATAAGGATGACAAGTAGGATTAATAATGTAAAAAGTATTTGGCAGAGCTACACATTAAGGTCAAACTTGAAGGGGATCTTTGCTGCAAGGCTGATAGATAAGCTGGGCTCCATTATTTCACAAATAGAGATCTGAAGATCTGTTGGTTACAGGGACCTATGAGTATTTCTATTTTAGTAATGCTAAATGTGTTTATTTTCATACCTTTTTGTTTTTTGGTGTAATCCTTTATATTGTGTTTTTCTGTTTGCATTTTAAGCCTTTATAGGTTGGAAGTGGCTGTTTATTTGTAGTGGTTACAAAAGATGGAAGCAGTGCTTTTATCACACAGTAAAAGAGCAGTAAGGCCTTGAGGCCTCTGTAAGCTATTTCTATAAGAATTGCTGGATGGTATTCTACTGGAATTTTAGGAGTCCTTATTCAGGAAAGCCCTTCCAGAGCCATTTATTAGCATTACAATAAGTCTTTGGGTAGTTCTTGTGGTAAGAAACTACAGGTCAGGTCTTAGTGCTTGTCACTCAGCTGACAAAAGTTTTCAGAATCTTTTAGTGTCTTGACTCTGACCCAGAAGTTCCTATTTTAGAAAAGTGCTTCATTTAATATTATATGTAACTCAAGATGTGGGTCACTGATATGTTTTACCTTTTGTATCTTTGGGCTCTGTATTTGCAGATTCAATCAAACTAGGATTGCAAATGCTAGGAAATAATTTTCCAGAAAATTCCAAAAAAACAAGATTTGAAATTTGTTACACTCAGACGTGAGTGAAGCAGTGTTTTGGCTACACCATGCTTTAATTTCCTATTATTTCACATAGCCTCGGTCTCCCCAGCACTCCTGCATTGTTTGCCTCGTGTCTTGTATCGTGCAGTTAGTCTTACGATCAGTGTTATGCTGAACATGTATAAAAGTCTTCTGGTTTCTTTTTCGTTGTCATTATTCCCTAAGAGAAAGTATAGAAACTGTAGGAGATATTGCCAGGTATGTAGAGATGAGTTAAAATATAAGCGAGAATGTGCTTTGGTTCTCCATAAATACAACATTATTTTATATAAGAGATTTGAGCACATATATATTTTGGTATCTGGGGCACCTTGGAATCAATCCCTCAGGATACCAGCAAAGACTGTAGGTAAAAAATTGTGTTTATACATTTATTCTGTTCAGTGCTTCTTTTTGGCATTAATAATTATATAGAATCTTAAAAAAGAGTGCTTTCTCTCTTACATTCCCATCCGTTCTCCTTTATGGAAATAAAATTTTGAGAGAAAAAGATATTGTGATAGCTACTATTAATGTCCGGTTGTCTTAATGTAAAGTACTGTGTTGCCTATGTTGTCCTGATTTGCTCTGTTCTGCCCTCTTTTGTTTTATTCTCTTTAAAGTAAAATTTAAAAAAAAAAGAAATAAAATTTTGACTTCAGAAGTAGTAAGGCAGTGTGCAGAATTAGCAGATTTAATACCAGGCACTTTCATTTACATTGACGAGTATAAAGATGATTGTTCCGTCTTGTTATCTTTGTTCTACCAATGAAGCAACACAGTAATACACCTTCCAGCCTTGTTACAAAGGTGTGTGGCTTTTGTTGTTTTCCACAGTGATCCACTCCTACCCTCATTTTTCGTACTTGGTTGGCCCCAAATTGCTCTGAAGAGCATATTTCTTTTCCTACCTTTAACAAACATGAAACCTTGCTACCTTTTGCACTTGTCTGATCAGTTCTTTACTTAGGACAGAAGGAACTTAGAAACCACCCCTAGAAGGAAACTCCAGCACCCCCAAAACCTGGTAACATCCCAAGTGCTAGGATTTCAGTCATTCACTCCTGGCTAGAAACTATCTCTTAAATGTGATTTTCAGTCAGTGAGATCACATACTGGGAATGAATGCTAGAAAAACTTTCTTTCTTCCATGGTGGTATAAGAAACACAGCAGTACACCATCTATCAAGTGAGTAAAATGTGTTTATGGTGGGTATAGGCAGCTATCTACTGAGGAGGCAGGAAAAGGTACACTAGAAAGGTAATATCTTTTCTTTTTATGTTGAACAGTTTTTTCACGTATTTATTTGTCATTTGTATTTCTTAATCTGAGGAGTGTGTATTCATCTTGATATAGGGGAATGAAACTCCTGTCCTACACGAGTCCGGTAGGACTCGTGTTCTCTAAAATCGAAGAATGAATTTTAGGAACAGTGGAGGTGAAGAGTAGAATATATTTATTGGGAGAAAGAAAGCTTCTGTCTGAAGAGAGACAGAAGGGGTCCTGAGCGGGTTGCCCATATCTTTTATTTTCAATTGTATTGAAACCTGTCTTGTGCTTGTTATATCACTTGTTCAACAGACACATACGTGACAGTTGCCCTTTGACTCTGGCACTTATCAGTAGGTGAGACACACAAAGGCTAGTATTATTCTGTTTTCCTGGTCTCTGGAAAAAGATAGTTAACACGCACAACATTAAGGGGAAGAGAAAAAAATTAAAAATAAATTTAAAAGTTAAACAGAGATATATTGCTTTGACCAAGGTTTCCAGAAACTCTTCTGACATATTATTGCTGTCTTTCCGTAGCATTTCAACCATAGTATGTGACTGACATAGTGATGAAGTTGTATTGTTACTTGGCAAGGAAAGTTAGGGTGCATTGTGACCATTGCTTTTGTCCTACAAAGCTCTCTTACATCTTTTCTTTGTAAGTTTTTGGCATCTTTCAACTCTCAATCCATAAACTTCAGGAGATGAGAACTTGCTGGATAATTTTGAGCATGATATTTCATTATTCTTTGTGTGAGTTCCTTTACTGGTAAAACCAGGATGAAACGGTACCCATCTGAGGTTTGTCACTGTAGGTCATTACTAATGCATGATAATGTGGAGACAATGTGATTGTTAATAACACAGGCTTTGGCGTTGGGTGAATCTTTCTGAATTCCAACCTAAGAATTCTCGGATCTGTGATCTTTGCCAGATGATAGAGCTTCCTAGCCTCAGTGTCTTCCTCTGGAAAACGGCAGAGATAAAAGGACAAATTTGGTGTTTTACATAGTTCCTAGCACTGAAGCAAGTTTTCAACAAATGGTAACTTTGTCATTGTAGTTTTCATTAGTTGGGGTCCTTTAGTTTCCACATAAATAGCTATAAATCCTATTCATTGACTAGAAAAGTAAAAAACATTTTAAAACTGAAAGATTGGAGTTAAGGGTAGGTTTCGAACAGTTGGCATAATTAGTAGACATGAGGTAATGATTTTCAGAATGATAAAGGCTACAACGCTGAGCAATCGCAGGACGTTTAGGATTCTGGACTTGCCCATTACTGAGTCTGGGATACCAGAGTATTTTATAGGTCAGGTCAGATTAATCCAGTACTGGGTGTTTAGTAAATACTGTTTACTAGGTTTTTCTCCCTGTACAAAAGGTTGACTTGTCTGACCTGACAGCAGAAGCACTAGAACCAAGGTCAGGTTAGGGTTAGGGTTAGTATTTGTCTCTCTTGTTCTCTCAGAGCCAAAGAGTATGTGTATATTATTTGTAACTTATGAGCTATTACCTAAATATAGAAGCTTTGTCTTTTTTTTTTTTTTTTTTTTTTGAGACAGGGTCTCACTGTGTGGTTTAGGCTACCTTGGAACTCACAATGTAGTGCAAATGGGACTTGAGCTAACAAGGGTCCTCCTGTTTCAGCCTCCCCCTCCTGCCTCAGCCTCCTGAGGGCTGGGATTACATGCTTTCACCACCACACCCAGCTAATACAGGACTTTTGTATTATTGTAGCATACCTTCAAAAAATCCACAGAAGGGGCTGGGATTGTATCTCAGCTGTAATGTGCTTGCGTAGCATGCACAAGGGCCTGGATTCAAGCCTCTAGGACTATTAAAAAAAGCTGATATAAATTTATAAGTACAGTCAGTCTTCATTATACATGGATTCTGTATTTGAATTTACCTACTTACCAAAATATGTTTATAATACTAAATCAGTATTTATAGCACTTTTGTTACAATTGATTGGGCCAATAATAGTCCAGGTTCTTGTGTATGATAGGGAAAGTACTGCCACACAGGTACCCAGTAGTAAGTGGTAAGCAACTGCAGTTACTGAAGATCATGGGACTTGTACTCAGGGCCAGTCCATGCAGATAGAGGTATACACCAGGAAAGGTACCAGGGAAACAGAAGAGCACTGCACACAGGTCCGTGGTAGCTACAGCAAAAGAGGGCCAGTAACTCAAGCTTTCAGAATTTAAAGACCAGACGCTCTGCTTTAGGTGCCTCCCACTAAATTGCCCATGGTGCCACCCCTGCAACGGGCCCCAGTCTCCTGCCTGGAGTTAAGGCACATGATGGGAACAAAGAGCAAGAGACAAAATAGCAGAGTGTAGCAGGTCTCTGAGATGATCCATGTCTTCTGTAGCTGAAGACCCAGAATCTCTGGCTAGCCACCATTTTATTTAGCCAGTGCAGGGAATGGGGTGCGGTGCTTTTCCTGGAACAGCATAGAAATGGTTGAATGGGCAAGTTTAACAACATAAAGGAAACAAGTTAACATTCATCCCCACACCTGGGTGCTAGTTTTCCTATATTGTACTCCTGAGACTTTATCCTGCTCTGTGAGCCTCATTAACCAAGAGGACATGGGATTTCTGCATTCCAAAACTCAGCCAACAAGACAAGGACCAGTCAGTTTCTAATTTATGGTCCCCAGCATTGCCTGTATTCTCGTCTAGGTCATTGGAGAAACCCTACCAGTGATGTCGGAATCTTATAGAGCTTTCAGTGGTACAAACAGCCTGTCTAGCACTCATCCCACAGGTGTACTACCACTGTCCTAGGCTTTTGTTACTTTGTTCTACCTCTCCAGGTTAATGGAAGCAGGATTAACCATTGGATGCTATTTAGAGTTAAATGGAGGGAAAGGAGTGACTCACTCAGCACCATTGTTTCTAACTATATTAGACAGAGATTTGAAGAATAGTACAAAATTTTAGTTACCTAATGTGCCTGTTCCCAGTTACGTAGATGAGGGCGATGCTGTGCCTTCTTGTTTCAGCTCTCAATGTGAACAGGTATGTTTTATGACTTAATTAGCACTGTAGATTTCGCATTTTTGTACTTTTGAGGGTTGTACTGTAAGTATGGTGCCGAAATGCTGTCTAGTGTCCCGGAGAGATTCGATGTCCCTTATTGAGAAAGTCAGTGTTTAGAAAAGTATCAGTGAGGCATAAATATAAATGCTGTTGGTGTGAATTCAGCATGGATGAATCATTAATATAACTAAAGAAAAGGGAAATTTGCAAGTCTGTATATATGAACGCCCTAAGAGTTTAAGTAAATTTATAGATTATGGGATTATCACCTACTTACAAAAAACATGCGACATCATCATACTTAGGCTTTTGGGTCACATAATATTAACCAGGAAATTAATAAATTTACAACTAGTGTTGGCTGACTTTCACATTTTAGTAGGATACGATATGGACAAGTTAAGAGGAGGAGGTCAGGCATGGTGGTCCACACCTGTAATCCCAGCACTAGGGAGAGTGAGGCAGGAGGATCCAGCCTGGGTTACACAGTGAGTTTAAGGCCAACCTAAACCATACAGCAAAAGCTCCCCCCTCCAAAAAAAAAATTGAGGTAAGGAACGAGGTTGTACAATTTGGGACTCTATGGACTGATGAGTGTTACACAAGAAACTTAATACTGTGAAAGAACTAGTTTTCAATGCTAATGACACATGCTTATTTTTCAAAGTTGTTGGCAAAACAACTTACAGATAGTTCTCAAAACCCCTAGCTTTAAATCATTGCTTGCGTAGCCTTGAAATTGTACATTAATGCTGAGAAAATTTTACATGCTAACTCCTAGTTTACAAAGAAAAACCTGAGCTGTATGTCTTTCTGTTGGAAGCTGACCAAAAAAAAGCATGGATGGTGTCTAAAATAAGTTTTGTAGCCATTTTATTCTACAAGGTGAGCTTTGAAAGCTTTACCTTCAAAGTGTTGCATTGAAGAGCTAAAAATGTCCACCCCTGTGGTTGTTTTCATACCCTCAATACTGTGTCTCTCATCCAGCCCCTTAGTCAGGTACACACACATGTTGTTAACACAAGGAGGTCATCATGATGGCCCATTGATGTCGCTTGCTCTATACAGTTTATAGATGGTATTGACAAAGCCTGAGATGTCATCAAGCGGTTCACTGTTAATTAACTGTTGGGGAAGTGTTTTGTGTAGACTGAAAAATTTCAGAGACTTTAAAGATGTTACAGAAAAATGTAAAGAACAGTCTTTAAGATAAAGCCATTACCTATTACACCCAAATGAGTACAGAAGGCTTTGGCAACATGACGATGAAATTGAACTAGAATTCTGTCTGGGGAAAAATTGTCAACAGTGTTGAAAATGTGAACTTGTGTTTGAGCACAGTTTCAGATTTAAGTGTCCTGATGCAGGTGCTTATATTAAAAATGGTTAAAACCTTTCAATGCTGCCAACAAGCCACAAAACCTAATTTCACTAACTTCTGTACTTTTCATTGGATATGCCAAGGTGAGAAATTTAAATCATCTCATCATAGATCCTGGAACTTCATCCACTGTAACATTCTGTCTTTACAAAACTTTAAATGCTTACTCTTTGTCTAACATGTTTTTCCAGAACTTAATTTTTATTACTATAAAGTATATATTCGCAATATTGTGTTTTATGTTGGCATTACTATACAGTATACAGTGTGTTTCAGGTATTGTTTTACTGTATGTGACTATAGTGCATATGTGCTGTTGTACAGTATATATATGCAGTATGAGAATATGGTATCTGTACTATATGTATTACAACTGAGAGTTGGTAGTCTGAGCGAAGTACATGAAATAAAGATGCTGTGATTGAAATACTGTCATATTATAAGGAAGTACTGCATATACAGTGTTTAACTGTGTTCCTCTCTGTAGCAGTGGTTTCATACTTACTGGTCCAGTGCTTGGGGCAGCTGTATAGAACATGGCTACCCCAGATAATGAGGTTTGACTGCACTTGTGTTCTGTACCTACTTTTTTCTCTTATCAGTAGGCGATATTAAGTGTACTGTACCTTTAACCCCATTGGGAACATCTTTATCTTTTTAGATCTTATTTATATGAGGACTTGATTTCTCTGCAGTACAAATAATGCACCTGTGAACCTGATATTACAACATGAAAAATTATTTAGATTATCTGTGAAATAACTCAAATACATATTTGTGTCATAATGACAATGTTAGCTACATTGTAATTGATTTAGGATTTTAAAATGGCAGTTGCTGGGCCCAGAAAGTAACTTTAGGTTTGGCAGTGTAGCCTGTAATTCTTTTAATTGTTTATTCTTTCAAATTTAGTATCATAGTTTTAAGATACTTATCCAGTAGAGGGAGCTAAAACATCAGGCATAATAACTGTAAGAACTTCTTTTTAAATAAATTTAAAAGAGCCAAATTTCAGTTTTAAGCCTTGGTTTTGTATTTAAAAGAGAATTGTCTTGTTACATTTTTAAAAATATGTACGAATTCTACCCCTTTTGGAGGTGACAGCAACTGATGAAGGAATTTGTCCTACTACTTTTTCTGTGATTAGCATAGATTCACATTGTTTCTCCCAGACAGACTGTAGTGAAGCACAGTGTAGTTTTATACTCTTCCACTTTTGTGTCTTCTCTCCACAGAACTTAGAAAACAGATGCTTCTTAACACTAGACAGTAATGAAAAGTACAAGCAAGAATACTATGTTTCTTTCCTTTTTATAGGGTTCAGCACCACCCCCTTCTCCAACCCCCAACAAAGAGATGAAGAACAAAGCAGTTCTCTGCAAACCTTTAACAATGACAAAAGCTACTTACTGTAAACCTCACATGCAAACCAAATCTTGTCAGACAGGTAACTTAGGAAATTCTGATTTTTCACTTTGTTTATACCTCACCTAATGCTTTTCTTGAGTAACAAGTACAGAGTAGATTTGTTGAGTAAGTTTGTCATTTTCTGTTGGTTTTTGCTTATCTAATTTTGGCTTTGACCATGAGTATATTGTATATCATTTAAAATCATTTGTGATCAATCTTTCTGAGGCCTAGTGTGTATTGTGCCGTCTGAGAAAAATAATCTTTTTATGGTCTGCAATGGCAATGTTTGTTTTCTGTCAGAAGGAAGTGAAATAATTCAGATTTGTGCCACATTAACCATGTTAGCTCTATTTCAATAGATTTTAAAACCTTGAGGGGAGTGAGAGCAGTCTGATAGGATGTCAGAAATTACATTGTCTTGTTTTTCTTTTTTTTTTTTTTTTCTTTTAATTTGTTTTTAAAAAGGATCTTGCTGTGTAATCCAGACTTGGCTTGAACTCATTATGCAGCACATGCTGGCCTCAAACTTGCAGGGATCTTGCTGCCTCAGCCTTCTGAGTGCTAGGACTATAGGCATGTGCCACCACGCCCATCCTACACCTACTCTGAAGTTTTCATTTCTTTTTTCCTAAAGGAGGAAACAAAAGAGAAGATGAGTTACCTGTTGCCAATAAAGTCTCCAAATAGAAGGCCTTCTCCTCCTCGGAAGAGAATTGGCCTAAGTAAAAGAAAGGCTGGCTGGGTGTGGTGGTGCACAGCTGCAATCACAGCAGTCAGGAGGCTGAGGCCAGACATTGTATTTTAAAGGATTTTTTTTTTTTAAAGAGCCTAAATTCTATTTGTTCTAAGTTTAGAACAGCTGTTGCTTTGTTGTTTTTAAGTTATATAATGTTACATAAAGTAGAAATTTCTTTTAAGTGGGTAATGAGGTAGTTAATTTTATCAAATTTTTTCAACATTCAATAGCTATATGTAAGTGCTAGTTGACACTGTTCCTTAACTATGTCTTATGTTCATAGATGATAATTGGAAGACAGAGTATGTTCCAGTGCCCATCCCTGTGCCAGTGTATATCCCAGTACCAATGCACATGTACAGTCAGAATATTCCTGTTCCGACCACAGTTCCTGTTCCTGTAAGTCTGGTTTTTAAGCTCTTTTTTCATTTTGAGATTTGTCAGGCACAGGTAAGCTCACTGAAACTGGTAAGACCAGAGCTGCCTTTTGTCCACAGTTAAATTTGGTTGAACCCTGTTGTGATCTTGCTTTGTATTTGACTGGGTGTGTGTGCATCATTGGGAGTGAATCATAGCAGATGTCTTAGTGCGCTTGGTACATTTCATTAAGTACCGTGTGCAGACCGACTGCACCACTGGAACATTCTGCTTTACACATCTTGTGTTTTATTTTTGAAGAGCATATTTGTGAAGACATAAGGTTTAAGAGTTGAAACAGAGGGCTGGGGATTTAGCTCAGCAGTGTAAGCACCTGCCTGGCAAGCATGAGATCATGAATTCAAATGCCGATACCCTCCCCCTTCTCCCACAAAAAGAGTTGAAACAGTAGCTTACATTTCATCCCAAATTACTTGCAATACTTAAATCATTTTATCTGAGTTTGGCTACTGTACCCCCTTAGAAAATGGAAATACCTCAAAAATTCCTTTAATTTGTATTTCAGTAAGTAGCTGTTTGTATTCTGGGTTTATCTTGTCACAGTAGATATCATAATTTGATTCTTTATAAAGCATTTTCTCAATGTGATGTTGTAAAGTAAGTCATGTATCAGAATGATTGGGGCTGGAGGTCGAGACAGGGTCTCACTGTGTATTTGAGGCTGAGTTTGAATTCACTGTGTAGCCCAGGCTGCATTTGAATTTGCAGTGATTCTCCCTTGGTCCCCCAGTGCTGGGATTACAGGTGTGCTCCACCGCACCTGGGCAGAGTGATTTTTTAATACGGAAAAATACCTTTTAATGTTTTGTAAACTTAACCCTCAATGTTTTGGTTAATTTAGGTACCCGTTCCCGTTTTTCTACCTGCTCCATTGGACAGCAGTGAGAAAATTCCTGCAGCGATCGAGGATTTAAAAAGCAAAGTTTCTTCAGATCCTCTTGATACAGAGTTGCTTACAATGACAGATATGATGGTTGACGATGAGGGAAAAACAGAGGCATCCAGCATCAACAGTGAGCAACACTATGTTTATTTTACTTTGTGAATAAGTTTATCATTGCCTGTGTATATGTATGTGTTGTGTTGTGTTATTTTGTTTTGTTTTGTTTTGCTTGTCTTTTTTGAGACAGGGTCTTGCTGTGCAGTTAGGTCTGGCCTTGAGCTCACTTCTGTAGCCCAGGCTGGACTTGAACTCACAACGATTCTCCTGCCTCAGCTCCCTGAGTGCTGGAATTACAGGTGTGTGCTACCACATGTGGCTATATGTGTGTTTTAAGAAACATAATTAATTATTAGAGTACTCACCTAGGGATATCACTGCATTTCAGCTTGATCTGGGAGTAAGGGAAAATATAACAAAAATGCATACTGCATTAAGAGCTCCATTTCACATCTTGCCAGTGCCCTCATGTCAGGTCTGACCTTCAAAACCGGAATTTGTGTGCTCCATGTGCACACAAGTGTTCATGTGTGTTTGAGGTGGGATCTTCTTTTGTTCCCAGGTTTGTCTCCAACTCTTAGCTTCAAACCTTCCTACCCTGGCCTCTTCTTTTTGGGTTTTTTTTTGTTTTGTTTTTGTTTTTCTTTTTGAGACAAAGTTTCACTATGCAGTTTAGGCTGGCTTTGGGCTCACTTTGTAGCCCAGGCTGGTCTTAAACTTGCAATGATCCTCCTGCCTCAGCCTCTTGAGTACTAGAATTATAGGAGTGTGCCACCACACCCAGCTCAACCCCGGCCTCTTAAGTTGCTGAGATGGCTTGGCCTGTGCTCTCTTGGGTTGACTTGTAAAATCAACTCAGAATAGTAGCACAGACACAAAACTAATTTATAGTGGACTTTAGAAATGATCCAAACTTTTATTTTGTGGTAGTTGTACCAAATTTGTTTTATTCCTTATATTAGTAAAATAATTCATATTATGTAAACCAAAATTTATCTTAACCCCTACTAGGTCAAGACTTGCAACTTGGTGTAGATGATTCTGCATGAGTATGTTTTAGATGATCTGAGTCTCTTAGAATGTTTATTTTACCCTTAGCCCTCTAGTGATACCCAGTATCTTGTTTCAGCTATGAGCTGCTTAATTTCTTTTGCCCTAGGTCAGTGATGGTGACCTTTTAGAGTTTTCAGTGACACAAACAGCTTGCTGTAGCATGTGTGTCTTAGGTTCACCCATTCTAGCACATTGAAAACATGTAGCTTTCCAGTTACAGTATTTCGTAATTGTAGTAGTGTTTCTGAAGCATTGTATTAAGGAGTTGTGAAATTAGCTTAGTAGGATGCAACCAGTTTTTGTTTTTTTAAAAAAAATCACATGGATTAGGGGGAAAACATCAGTACAATCCTTCATACAGAGGGTAAATACTATTTTGTGAAACTTGTTTTCAGTTTGTATGTATTTGTCTGTTTATCTTTCTGTCTCCCATTATCATCTGGTAGTAAATGTTGTGTAAAATGTATATCCTACCATGGCTTCAACCAAAAGGATTGAACAGCTGAAACAATTGAAGCTATTTGAAAATAAGCATATATTGAATGATATGGAAGACTTTTAGGTCAAAATTCAAGTAGAATGTTTGGTAATTGCTATTATTTACCCTCATTTGATTTCTGACAAATTGCTGAAATATACATACTGAAATTGTTTAATTATCAAAACCCATTAACTTTTGAGGAAGAACCATCAAACTTTCTAGGATTAAAACTTTTAAGATTGGGGCTGGGGATTTAGCTCAGTGGCATAAGCGCCTGCCTTGCAAGCGTGTGCTCCTGAGTTTGATCCCTGGTACCGATTAAAAAAAAAAAAAATTAAAAAAAAAAACTCTTAAGATTTTAGCTTCCAATTATGATGTTCGTAGTAATGTACATATATTTCCCTTTATGACATTCTTATAAGTATTTTTACTGTATTTATAATTAAATGACTTAGTTTTAGCAGATTAAATATAGATCTGATTGGGGGTTTCTCTTTTGCCTCCTAATGAAATTATGAATTGATTACAGGTGTAATTATTGAAACTGATATAATTGGTTCAGATCTCATGAAGAACTCTGACCCAGAGATGCAGCCCACCATGCCTGATGTACCATATGAACCAGATTTGGATATTGAAATAGATTTTCCCAGAGGTACTCAAAATACTACTTTATGATTATTGAATTATATTATAAATTCCTAATTGTAGTTATGATCATTAACCATTTAACATTAATATCTTCCTTATAGTATTCATAATTATTTCAACCCCCCCCCCCACAGTGCTTGAATGTGCTCTGTAATTGAGCTACTTTGAGTTTAAGAAAGAAAAAAACTTTATGAAAGTAATTCATTATGGAAAGTTGAAGATAAAAAAAACCCGAATTGTCTTTTTAATTTAAAAACAGCATTTTCTTAGGGCATTTTTGAAAATTAAGTTCATTTTCAAGAGGAAAATTATTTTCACATCTGCTATAAGAAATGATTCTTTTTTGAATTTTTTTGAGTCTGCAAATGACTTGAACATGATAAAATTAAAAATGTTTTTGGAAAAAGATTGAAACAAATTTTCACAATGACCTTTTAGATGTGACAGTTGAGTGTCAAGTGTAATAATTTTTTGGTAACACAGTTCTATGAAAAGTCCATGTTGATATTTGTTGATGGTGTATTTTGGAGTCTGAATAGGGTTTATCGTGTCATGCTCTCAGGTACATCATGTCATGCACTTTCTAGCCTCAGGTTATCTTCGTATATAAATGCTTGTTCATATTCTGTGGTTAGTTCTTTGGCTTCGTTACGTAATATAAGCCTGTGCTATTACATTTGAAATGAGAGTTTTTCTGATTTGTCAGCTGCTGAAGAGCTTGATATGGAAAATGAATTTTTATTACCACCTGTTTTTGGAGAAGAATATGAAGAACAACCCAGACCTCGATCTAAAAAAAAGGTACAAAATTTAATAGTATTCTTGCATTCACTTAATGTTTCTATAGGCCCCAAGTCTTTATATAGGCCCCGAGAATACACTGGTTGTTGGTGTGCTTGAGATGATGGGAAATTTATGTTTCCTAATGGAAAAACCTTAAGGAATTTATTTACAAGTAATAAAAATGGCTTAGTTGTAGTTGTTAGGAGGGATAAGAATAAATATTATTGCTTCTTAGTTTGGGGATTTTTTTGTTTTGTTTACTTGTTTTTCTGTTTTTTGGAGACAGATTCTTATTATGTAGCTCAGGCTATCTTGAACTGATGTAGCCCAGGCTGGCCTTGAACTCAAGACTATCTTCCTGCCTTAGCCTCCTGAGTGCTGGGATTATAGGAGTGTGCCTTTTCCCAGCTGCCTCTTAGTTTTTCATTTAAAATTTATCTTTATGATAAAGTAAAGGTAGAAATAAATTGCTGAAGAAAGTAAACTTAACTCTTTGATTAAGCGGGGAGGTATTTTCCAGGAAGTGATTTTTCTCATAGTTACTTTTGATGAGATAACCAACTAGGATGAGGTGCAATTTATCAAGGATGCTGACATACCAAAGAACATGTCTTGACAGCTCGAGCATTCAGATGAGCAAAACATGAGTATGTTAACAGGTCTAATTTTTAAAATATTCTTTCAACAATTTTGTTTCTGATTTCCAACATAGCTTAAGATCAAAAGATACCATGAGAGTCACACCTTTTCACAAATTGCCCCTTGTGATAGGAAGGTGGACTTTTATTTGACATATGCAGTAATTAGCTCCAAATTAGCAAAAGTAAGAATATAGAACTTTTAAGAAAAGAAAGCCTTCATGACTTTCTGGTAGGCAGTTTTTTAATAAAACACACAAAACATTTTTTAAAATGACAAAAAATAAAAAACAAAAAAAAGGAAGGCTAAGTTGGACTGATAAATTGATGGCATGGCAAACAGTAGCATCAAAAAGATAAAAGGATGAGGGTGGGGATGTAGTGGCAGAACATTTGTCTAGCAGGTGCGAAACCCTTGTTTGATCTCCAGCCTTGTTTAAATAAGGTGAAAAGGAATCGTGAATGATCTTTCCTTACATGAGGTTGTTGAAAAGTTCTTTACTTTTTCTGTTACGCTATTATTTAGAATTGTTTCATTATAGATGATTAGTTTATTGTCTTATTTATTTTCCCATGAGTAAATTTACTTTAAGTCAAGAAATGTTACTGGTAATCACCTACTTCAGATTCAGAAATTCCAGCCAATTTTAAAGTAGATAAATACATGTCTTTCCAATTTGCCTTTATTGAAATGGCTTACATAAAGTTATGAAATACTGCAGGTTTAAAAAAAGGAATTTACAATGGTGTTTCATTAATAGGGAACCAAGAGAAAAGCTATATCAGGATACCAGTCTCACGATGATAGTTCTGACAACTCAGAATGCAGCTTTCCTTTCAAGTATTCATACGGTGTGAACGCATGGAAACACTGGGTCAAAACAAGGCAGCTTCATGAAGATCTCTTGGTATTAGATGAATTAAAATCTCGTAAGTGTTTTGATTTTGTTTTTCCTAAGTCCTATCAAAAATGAAGATTTGTTACCTATTACTGCCTTTAATTTTAAAAACCTAAGTGTGGGATAACATATTTCTAACTGCATTATCGTTATTGTAATTCAAAATTCATAGAACCAACTCCCCATGATTATAAATTGCATATAATAATAAAAAATAACCAAAATTGTGAGAATAAATCAGTATCAGAAAATTTCTTAAAGACATAAGTTTAATAGCAATTACTGATTTTTATTTTGTATCTTTTTTAGCCAAATCAGTAAAGTTAAAAGAAGATCTACTGTCTCACACCACATCAGAGCTTAATTATGGGTTAGCCCATTTTGTCAATGAGATCCGACGACCAAATGGAGAGAATTATGCACCTGATAGCATCTATTATCTTTGCCTTGGAATACAGGAGGTTAGTTGTTTGTTGACTGCTTTCAAATAAAACATTATTAAAAGCTGTCTTGGTAGTTCTTGGAGAGGAAAATATGTATCTGCCTACTGGCTTACCACAAAATACAGTTTTGTAAATGTATTTGAAAATGCTAGGATGTTATAAACAGGTTTTTTTTTAGATAATTTGTGTTTCTACTATAACATAGTACATATATTCTTAAAGCCTGAAGTCCTTTAAGACAGAGCATTAAAACCAAAAAGAATTTTTGAGGAAAATAGGGTATGGACAAGCTTCTCCAGACCCACATACCTTTTGTACCCAGTATAACACAGTTGTATTTTTGCCCCCATATGTAGGTGATAATAGAGATGACAGTGTTTCTTCCTTACCTGTTGCAAATAAATTAATTCACTTTGTGGAGCATAATGTGTAGCCAGATCTGGCTGTAAACCTGTACTGACCTGCATTTACAAAGAAAAATGTCTTACCTTCATGATAGAAGATCTGTTTTACTCTTGGTGTCTGATGTGTTTCTAACGTCTTAAACTATGAAACTACTTACTAACTTTGGTAGATTATTAGGACTTTTAGGTAAACTTCATTCACATGTCTATGAATGTAACTTTTCCACAGTAAACATGAAGAGCAAGTTTAAAAACAACCTCTAGTTCTCAACACATTCTTTAGGTTTCACCCAGAGTTCGAGAGGGATCTTCAGCTTCAAATCTTTAGTGTTTTAAAATGTGGTAATTGAAAAGAGAGTTCTTTTCAGTGTTTTACTGACAGGCCTAAAATGCAATGTTATGGTGCTAACAGGTTTATATACGTATGGAGCCTCTTGCTCCAGTGGTGTAGTTACACCATTTTAATACCTCCAAATCTCTTTAAAAAAAAAAAAATCAGAGAATTTTTCCCCTTAAGTTTATTATTAAAGTACATTTCGGCAATAAAACCTGACTTGAAGAGTCATTGAAGGTGTTGTAATTATCATTTATTAGATTTAGTGTTAATATTCATCCATAGAATATTCACTGTAGGATTCACTACACAATTGTTAATGTTTCTAAATAAGAGAAGGGTGCTGGGCATGGTGGCACACACCCGTACTCCGAGCACTTGGAAGGCTGAGACAAGAGGGTAGTTGCAAGTTCGAAACCAGCCTGGGCTACAAAGACCAGCCTGACCTGCATAGCGAGACCCTGTTTCAAAAAGACAAAAGTAGAAGAGAAGGCTGCCTGTTCAGACTAATATATACATATTGTGTAATTATGTACATTCCCTGTATTTCCTTTGTATAGTCAAAAAAATATGACTTCCAGAACATTGAGCCCAATAGTTCTAGCTCAGGGATTGTGGATCTGCCTGTGCGTTTCCTCCCTTTCTCGTTACACCTGGTAGTAAGGAGGAGTCGCGTTTATAAATACTGCTCCATGTGGAGGTGCAGCTGTCTCAATGCTCTGATTTCCAAAGAAGCTACTTACTACCCATAAATCTCGTCAAGAGGAAATTTAGGAGCTTAATCTTACTCTTTCTTAAAACATTTATTTTAATCTTAGATAGTCCTGTTGACCAGACCAACTATTAAAGTATTGTAGACACTGCCAAGTTAATCAACAGGAATGCAAGAGTGAATTCTAGGCAATTTTCTTATTTAAATCCGGTACTACTTTTTGGCTTTGTTTTGGGATTCTGTATGAAATTGTGTGTGTGTGTATATATATATATACACACACATATATATATATATGAAAAAATTGTATTTATAAGAGCGTTCTGTTGGAAACAGTCTTTAAAACCTAGTGTACAAATAATACAGTTTTAAAAATAGACAAGTATTAAAAAGGCAGCAACAAAATGGGATTTTCTCTGCTGCATTTATGTTTTGTTAATGTAGTTGACCTTTACATACTGCTGTTTAAGCTATTTCCCTTGGCATTGCCAAATAGTATAGAGATACATTTGATTTTTATATATGTATCTTCTATTCTGTACCAGTTTTTATTTCTGGTAGGTGTTGTTTTCCTTAGAATTTTCTATATATATAATAATATTTGTGAATAAAACAACTTTACTTCTCTTCAGCCTTTGTGTCTTTTTATTTTTTTGCTGTATTATATTATTTAAATATATCCTGTTTTCTAAGAGGTTGAAATACTCTGTTAAATATATTACCAACAACAGGGTTATTTTTTTGTTCAGATTTGATAGCTTCCATTACCTCTCTGGAGATGTTCTCTTCTGTTCCTAGTTGACTGAGGTGGTTCACCCCCGCTTTCTTTCTGTTTTGTTGTTGAGTACTTTTATAGTAAATAGTTACTGAATTTTGTCACCTGATTATTCTTTATCTTTTGAGACAGTGTTTTTCTTTTTTATTTTGTAAACAACATTAAATCAGTCTTACATTCATGAGATAAATTTCACTTGATGGTGATGTATTTTTATATATTTCCAGATTAGATCTGCTAATGTATTATAAACATCATTTGTAGATAATCATAAGGGGTAATCCATAATTTTTTTGTCTTTATTGGCTTTGGCAATAGGGTAGTATTGACCTCATGAAATGAATTGAGAAATACTCTTTTCTACTATTTTCTGAAGAAATTTATGAGAATTGGTGTTATTTTCTCTTAAATGTTTAAGTTTTACTAGTAAAGCCATATAGGCCTGGGATTGATTGATTGGTGGTTTTAAATGACTGTCAATTCCTTCAGCTGATGTAGCCCTGTTTTTGTTTTTCTCTTTCTTGAGTCATTTTGGCAATTTTATCTTTCAAGAAACTTGTGTTTTGTGACAGTCAAAATTTTTGGCATAAGCTGATAACCTTCCCTTATTTCCTTTTTTAATACCTATAGGATGTGATCATACTTTTATGTTTTATGTTAGTAAATTTGTGTCTTTTCTTTTTTGAACAGTCCAGCTCAGGATTCAGCAAACTTTCTTAAAGGGCAAGATAATAAATAATGTAAGCATTAGCAAACCAAGATAAAAACTTCTAGAAATATTGTATATCTACTTAGTTAACTGCTTTAAACAAAGTCATTTATAAATGTAAAAAACAAAAGTCATAGCTCAAGGGCTACTGAACAATAGCAACCAAAAACAGGTGGTTGGTGGAATAGGCCCAGTGGGGCCAGGGCTAAGTTTGCTTGGACCGTTGGTTAGCCTAAGGTCTATCCATTATATTTGGGTTTTTTTGAGCTTTGATCTTTGTTATATCCTTTTAAAAA
The DNA here is from genome assembly GCA_004027295.1 of Dolichotis patagonum. Lineage (NCBI taxonomy): Eukaryota > Metazoa > Chordata > Mammalia > Rodentia > Caviidae > Dolichotis > Dolichotis patagonum. The sequence continues at coordinate 53,399 of PVJX010007205.1, read as the reverse complement.
TTTGTTTCTCTTCCCTACCCCTAGTTTAACTCTACTGTAGAGATTTGAGAACTAAGTAGATTTTATAATGAATGATTATGAATTGTTTATATCTTGTAAAAGATTCCTTTTTACCCACCAATTTTTGTTACTATGGTAAAATACATATAAAATGAAATTACCATTTTTTTGGGTACTGAGGATCGAACTCACAACCTCGCACTTGCTAGGCAGGCTGTGTACTGCTGAGCTATATCCTCGGCCCAAAATTTACCATTTTTAAGTATACAGTTCAGTGGCATTAAGTATTCACATTACTGTGTCATCACCACCATCCATTTCTAGAACTGTTTCATCTTGGCAGATAAAATAGTCTGTTAATAGTTCTTTCTTTACTTTCCCGGAAGCGCCCTTTAACTACTGTCCTACTGTTTCTATAAATACAACCTGTGTAGGCACCTCATGTAAGTGGTATCATACAGTGTTTGTCCTGTTGTGCCTGACTTACTTCATTTAGCATAATGTTCTCAAGGTTCATCCACATTGTAGCGTATGTCAGATTTTTTAAGCAAGTATTTTTGTTTGGGTGGTTGCTTGGGTTTTGTGGTTTTGGTGGGTAGGTGGTCCCCCACTCCCCAGGATCTAACCCCTAGCCTTAGGCATGTTAGGCAAATACTCACTGAGCTCATCCCTAACCCTTCTAAAATTTTGAGATTGGGTCTCTCAGGTGCCCAGGGTGGTCTTGAGCATTCCATCCTCCATACTCTGCCATTCCCAGTTTAGTAGGTTTCTTATTATAATGTTTCCTCACAAAACTTGATTCATTACTGAACTGTATGCATAGAAATGATTCAGGTGGTGAATTTTATTTTATATATTGACCACAGGTTTTGAAAATTGTACACTGTGTTTTCTCTGCCACATTTGCAGAGACTTGATTTACCTGAACAGATGGTGTTTAAAAATAGCTTTAACCCATTTATGCTAAATATTGCAGTTTTTAAAATTTTTGCATGAAATTTATACATTACCTAGAAAAATTCAAGGAACAAGAATTTGAAGAGAATTCTATTGTGTTCTATTATTGTAGGTGTTCAAAAATGGGTCAGTAGGCATTGAAGAGTTAAAATTGATACCTAAAACATACAGAAATCAGTGCTGTTTAATGTTACTTTAAGGATGTATACAGAAGAATCTTTTTCATTTTCATTTATTGCTTTTGATTACGTCTGACAATAGAAGCAAGATAATTTCATTCAAGAGAGGAAGGGGTTTTTTGTTTTGCTTTGCTAAGTTTTTGCTATACTGGGGATTGAACCGAGGGCCTTTTCCCTGAACTGTATTCTAGCCCTTTAAAAATTATTTTTGAAATAGAATCTTGCCAAGTTGCTCAAGAATCTGTGGACTCGAATCTGTGGTCCTCTTGCTTCAAACTCCAGAGTGCTGGGAGTATGGGTGTACAGTACCATTCCAGACCTGATATGTCTGTTGAAAGGTTAATGGTTTTAGTTGTAAGAACTAGGTCTTTTGCATGTATACAGAAGTAAGTAGCATTTCTTCAAGGATTGGTACTTTTATTTCTGAAATATGATTACTAAAAAAGATATTGTTGAATCATAAGAAAATTGTGTCTGTTTATTGTTTGTTTTGAAATAGGATGTCTGTGTTGAGGCTGGCTTCAAACTTACAGTGATCTTCCTGCTTCAGCCTCCCAAATGCTGAGATCACAAGCGTGTGCCACTGCACCATAATGTTGCTTTCCTAAAAATTGAGGATCTTTTGTGTTTTTCATTTACTTTTCCTTTTCTGTGAATTATCCTTTTGATGGTTTATGTATCCTGTTGATTTTGTAAGAAGTTCTTTGTGTATTCGAGATAAACTTTGTGATCGTTCCCAAGATATTTATTGTATTTTAACATAATGTCTTTTATAAATAGGATTTTTTTAAAAAGTAAATTTCACTTTCTAAGTTTTAAAAATACATAATAAATTCATTTATGACTTCTTAATTTAAGTTCAGCTTTCTTTATTCATAGGACCTCTTAAGACTTTGCTCACATTTTAAGCAGTGATCAGATGTTTTGGTAATTCTTCTTTGAGTGGTTAATTCTCCAAACATTAGTTAAGTGCCTTTTTACTGGACCTTGGGTGTTGGGATGGGCTTTGGAGGTTGAGATAAGCATGTTGATAGCTTATTATGTTTATTGTTTATTGACTGCTTACTGTTTCCGTGCACTGTGCTAAGTGTTGAACCTATCATTATCTTTAACAACCTACTACTACTACTTTTAGTTTGTTTTGTTTTGCTTTTTTGAGACCAGGTCTCTCCATTTAGTGCAAGCCTTGAACTTGCTTGTGTAGCTCAGACTGGCATCGAACTCACAGTGATTCTGTATCAGCCTCCGCCATGTGCTGGGATTACAGTTGTGTGCCACCACACCGAGCATTGTTACCTTTTTTTTTTTTTTTTGGATGAAGGGAGTAAAGTAGCTTCCCCCATTATAACATAGCCCATAAACTTGAATATGGTAGCAATGATACATTAGTAACACAGAACTTGAACAAGTAAATTCTACCTAAATGTATAATAGGAAGATATATATAACAATTTAATTGAGTTGTCATCTGTTGTGTATTGTCCCACACATACACACTACGGATTCAACTTAGGGCCTTTGCATTGTGTTCCCTCAAACCTCTTTATTTTGTGGATGTTTGCTTGTTTTTTGAGACAGGGTCTTACTACATAGTTAAACTCACTGTGTGGCCCAGGCTGTCCCCTGTAACTCTTAGCAGTTCTCCTGCCTCAGCCTCCCAAGTGCTGGGATTACAGGCAAGCACCACCACACCCCACTATTTTGTATTTTTGAGACAGGATCTTCTTGAATTGCTGAATTACCTAGGGTGATCTGGAGTTTGAGACCCTCCTGCTTTAGTCTTCCAGAGTCCTGGGATTACTGGCATGTACCAAAATGTCCATTTTGTAATTGAGTTTTGAAGAACATGTAGACATTTACCATATATAAAAGATGAAGGAAGAACAATCACATCCCAATAAAAGTGGAATCTCACAATGGTACAATATCCAAGGAACCACTTGGCATGACTGGAATGGGAGGTGCAGTAGACAGTCTTACACAGACGTCCCTTGATGCATGTGTTTATCCAGTGTGAAGCATGCAGAGGTCTGACTTGCTCCCTTTGCCTTCCCTTCATCGCGTGCCTTTCAGTGTTTCTGTATTTGTGTGTGTAGTGCTGGGGATGAAACTCAGAGCCTCGAGCATGCTAGGCAAGAATTTTACCAACTGACTAGATCTTCAGTCTTGCTTTCTAGGAGTTTTAAAGATCACACTCAATATTTTTCTGGAACATAGGTAGCCAAAGGCTAGAACATTATCGAAATGTAGATTGTGTAGAACTGCTAATTTGCAGCTAAATTAATAATGGATCTTTGTCTTTAATGAAGCTTTATTCAGATAACATTTAATAAAATTGACTGTAGAGACTTGTAAATAAATGTTTTAAATATTCTCAGTAGCCTTCAGATTATTTATATTCCCAGCATTTAATATTATAATTTTATAAGTTATATATATATTATATTATATTATATATAATATATAAAGTTTATATATTATATATATTATATATAAAAATCTATTGTGTGTGTGTATATATATCCAAGGGACTACTATATAATATATATAATATTATATATATTATATAATATATTATATATTATATATTATATATTATATATTATATATTATATTATATATTATATATTATATATTATATATTATATATTATATATTATATATTATATATTATATATTATATATTATATATTATATATTATATATTATATAATATATAATATATAATATATAATATAATATATTAATATAATATAATATATATAATATTATATATAATATAATATATATTATTAATATATTATATTAATATATAATATATAATATATAATATATAATATATAATATATAATATATAATATATAATATATAATATATAATATATATACACACACACGTGCGCGCGCACACACAATAGATTTTCTCCTTTAGCTACCCCAAAAGATTCTTTGACAGTACATATTTGTCATACTGGTAGCAGTACATGTCTGAACAAACATGTTAGTAGTTGGAAATACTTTGTAAAACTATGATTTTCCAGCTGCATATTAACTGTGTTTTGTAAGACCTTCATTCTTCTTAAATACTAGTATCATAATTTCTGCTTAGTCTTATCTATCAATTTGCTACATTGTCCTGCAGACCATTTTTAATCAATAAGAATCAGAGCCCTTGAAATATGACTGTTCTGAAATGAGAAGTGCTCAAGCAGTAAAAACAATACAAGATTTTACAAAACTTTATTTTAAATGTTGCAATTACATAGTCTGGATATATTGTGTTAAGAAAAATACACCATATTTCTGTGTCTTTCCTTTTTTAAAAAAGTGGCCACTAGAAGATTTAAAATTAACTTGCCTAGCTAGGCACAGTGGCGTATGCCTGTAATTCCAGCTCCTTGGGAGGCTAGATCTCAAGTTTGAGATTGGCTGGGACAATTTAATGAGTCCTTGTCTCAAAAAGTTTTGAGGCTATCACTCAGTGATGGGTTGCTTGACTAAGGTGCTCAGGCTTCTAGATTCAATTTCTAACTCCACACACCCAAAAAAAGATACTTAAGTTAAAGTAATTATACAAGTGAAAACACACTACTTTTATTTTTGTTTGCTTCTTTATTTGGTGCTATGGGTCATTCCCAGGCCCTTGCATATGCTGTGCCTCTAAGCTGTATCTCTAGCCCGGAAGATACTGTTTTATTAAAGTTACTGCTGTTCAGGATTTTTGTAAGTCTCAGCAACATACTGAGACCCTACTTCAAAAAACAAAACAAAACAAAACAAAAACAAACAAAACTAAACTAAAATAAAATAACTGCTATTCAAACAGTCCTGTCAAGGAGTTTTCTCCTTTGTTGCTGTGAGCTGCTGCTGTCCTTGCTAACTGCTCTTTTGCCTTTCTTTGCTTCTGTGGGTTCCCCGTTGATTTTAAGAGCCTTGGGTTGGGGCTGGTGGTGTTTGTAAATAGAAGCTACCTTCAATGGAAACATACAGCAAAATAATATGGTATTGCTTCTCAGATGACATTAAGGACTAATAAAGTACATTCATTCTGGCACAGGTCACTAATTCATCATGGATTAGCCAAAGAAACCTTTTCAGAAGGATCAAGAGTTGACACATTATTTAGAAACTGTTTTGAGTAGCATTGACTTGTGTGTACCACAAGTCGGAAATTACTAACTTGTTCTTAGGCAAGTACTAAACATGCATAAAAGTTATTTTTACTTTCTTATTGCATTCATAGATAAATATATTATTTCAGGTTCATTTCCCTCATTTTTATTATGCTTATTACTTTGTTTATGGTAAGAATAAAGATACAAATTGACTATTCTAAACCTGGGGATTTTACTTTTGAGATTATTTTATAGGAGCCTTACTCTACAGAAATTTACAGTCCCATTAAATAGATTGAGTTGTTGTATTTTACCCAGTCAGTGCTATAATGGTACACATAATTTAGGAAATAGTATTTTTAGAATTCCTGTCCACTGACCAACCCAAAAGCAGTGGAAGGATTTGGCATTGTTGCTTCATTGATTCCCTGGCTTTTATCAGTTGGTCAGCTATCATGCTATTTGAAAAGCTCTCGTTCACGTTTTTCTACTCTTAGAATTATGCCAGACGTAAGGTTAGATAACACAACAATGACAGTGTAGTGTGAAGTTCATGTATAAATGGGGTAATTTTTCCTTTTATGTATCTTTATTTAAAATAGTAGGTTTTTTGTATACGTTTTATCATTGGGTCTTGTTTTTTAATCCAGTCTGACAATCTATATGTTTTAATTGTATGTCTAGACCAGGAACAAAAGACCTGATGGTTAAGGTTTTGCAGGCCATGATTATACCTGCAGCCACCATTCAAATGTACCATCTTTAGCAACAAAGCATCCTAGATCAGAGACAGGAAGGAATCTGCACAAAGACAGCAGGAATCTGCAAATGAAACAGCATCGATATTCACAGGAAACTTAATTTGCAGAAGTAGGTAGTGGGCTGGATACAGCTCCGAGAATCTACTTACTGACCTTGGTTTACAGCAGTGATGGCAAACCTTTCAGAGACTGAGCACCGAAACTGTAACCCAGAACCCACTTACTTATTGTAAAGTGCCAACACTACAAATAAACCTGAATACTGAGGTTTTAGTGTAGAAAAAACAACTCACACATTTGGCTCATGTGCCTGGCTACCACTGGTTTAGTGCTTTTTATATTTAATGTGTTCACTGCTTTTACTGGAAGCAAGTCTGTCATTCTGCTAGTTTGTATTGTTACCTTTGATTTTTCATCTTTTAAAAAAGTTTTTGTAATTTTATTCATCTGTGCAAGTAGTTTATAATTTGTATCTGTCTCTCTCTCTTTCTTTTTTGTACCAGGGATTGAACTCATGATCTTGCACTTGCCAGACAAGCACTTAACCCAGCTGAGCTAAATCCCCAGCCCTAATTTGTATCTCTTAAAAAAATTTTTTAATGGTTGCCCCAGGATTTAAAGTATATATTTTTGATGAATTGTTGTCTGCCTTCAGATAATGTTATGGCACTTAGCACGTAGTTACATCAGTACACTTGTAATTCTTGCCTTCCCTTGTTTGAGCTGCTATCATAATCCTAGACGTTGCAAACTTTAGTGGTTAAACATTCTGTGGCAACTCCTTACTGTAAAGATCTAATGTTTGTCTTGGTAAGATGTAGGATTCCTAAATTTGGACTGACTCACAGGCAGAGAATAAGGCATCTAGAGACAGTAAATTTAGTTATTCATATTTTAAAATATAAAATTTTCTCTGTAATAAACACTAGAGCCAGATATTGGTGTTTATGATTTTAAAAAATTTATATTTTGTCTGATAGGCTAAAGATTCTTACCCAGTTTTTAGATTCTGGGCTGTGTAGTTCAGCTTTGAGTGTTTAAGCAAAAGATTGACAATTTGAGATTCTTTGTGATCCATAATTATATATGTGAAGCCACTAATCTCTTTCATTTTGTTATTATGCTTGCTTTTCTTAGACATAAAACTTCATTGTTTTCCTAAGAAATATGAAGTGTAATTTAATTACTGTTTATAGTTAACTGATTTCCTTCAAGAAATTTTTTTTTCTTGTAGTATTTATGTGGTAGTAACCGAAAGGACAACATATTTATTGATCCAGGATACCAGATGTTTGAGCAAGAACTGAATAAGATACTCCGAAGTTGGCAACCAAGCATACTTCCTGATGGTAATGCTATTTTAAATAGCTTTGCTAACTTGGTGTTGAGTTATTTTTACAGAAAATGTATTTAAAATAATTGGAAAATAAATTAGCAGTTTTTAGAGTATTAACTTGGGAGCTTATCTGTTCATTTCTTGCTGGACTAGAAATGAATATGGTCAACTAGTGTTTATAGTGAATTTCATAAGACATACAGCCTACTCTCTCTAGAGGGCAAAACTGGATGTTTATGTCTTAAGTCCAATGGAGATTAGGATGTAACTTTTCTCTTAAACCACTGTTAAGATGTATGAAGAAAATGTGTATGTATGGAAATCACCTTTTTTTCCCCCAGGAATTCTACTGGTTTAAGTTTTTCTGACCATTATCTGCTTGTCCTACTGAAGGACAGAAGCACACATGCAGTTTCTTATTGCAGAAACAACAGTTCCATAGTCTGATGCATTTCTCAGCCTTTTTTTTTTTTTTAAGAGCTACATAAGTAATTCTAAAATTCATTCCACTTGACCTGGTGTTGAACAGAGGACTGGTATATGTTTGTTTTGAATTAATTTTATTTCTAGATGGTTAAATGAAAATTTTTTTTATAATTATTTTAAAGTAGTTCTCTCTGTTTAAGGGTCAATATTCTCTCGAGTTGAAGAAGACTATCTCTGGAGGATAAGACAACTAGGATCACACTCTCCAGTAGCTCTTTTGAATACCCTGTTCTACTTTAACACTAAGTATTTTGGCCTGAAAACAGTGGAACAACACTTAAGACTTTCCTTTGGCACTGTGTTTAGGCATTGGAAAAAAAATCCTTTAACAATGGAAAACAAAGCCTGTCTTCGATATCAAGTGTCTTCCTTGTGTGGAACGGATAATGAGGGTAATGTACCAGACCAAATTATTCTTTTGAAGTTTTTCTGTGGTGAGGATATTCAAATATGCTTTACCAGAAGCCAGTGCATTCATACAATGCTGAAGGGTACATAGTTCAGTTTTGCTAGAAGTAAAAAATACTGTTTTTCTTCAGGTTGGTTTTTTTAGGAGGTTTATTTAATTTTTATTTTTTTAAGATAAAATTACTACTGGAAAAAGAAAACACGAAGATGATGAGCCAGTATTTGAACAAGTTGAAAACACGACCAACCCTTCTAGATGCCCTGTGAAAATGTTTGAATGTTACTTGTCTAAAAGGTAAGCATGAACGATAGTTGACTTTTTCAAATGGTTATGTAAGTTAGTTGACTTTAATACTACCAATAAATGCCATTTTCCCCCAATGATTTAGATTTCTCTCTCTTCTTGCTTGTTTCCAAGTCCACTGTTAACTTTTGTCCCAATATTATGAAATACCCAGCTCATATGTCATACTTCAGGAGTCATCTTTTTAAGAAGTTACTCTCTACTAAAGAAGTTACTGCTATTGTCATCTTTTAAATTATAGCTATTCCAGTGATTATTCAAAGGAGGACGCAGACTTTTTTTTTCTGTAAAGGGTCAGATAAATATTTGAGACTTTTGAGCACTTGAATCTATCTAAGCCTACTTGATTGTGTTGCAAGAGCTTCAAAACAGCCAGATACTATGTGTACATTGTAGCCATAGCAGGTGCCTTATTATACTGAAATTTTACACAAACTGGTGGCTGGCTGTCCTCTGCCAACTCTTGGTGGAAAGGTATATTCAGAGGTGGGATACAATGGGTGGAGAAGAAAATAAAGTACATATGTTTAAGAGAAAATAGTTCTTTAAGGAGTTCTAGGGCTGGGGATTTAGCTCAGTGGCATAAGCGCCTGCCTTGCAAGCTCATGGTTGTGAGTGCAATCCCTGGTACCAAAAAAAAGAAAAAAAAGTTCTAGAAGATACAATAATGTTCTGTAAGTACTATACTTTTCAAACACTATCAGTGCTATTTTCCCAATCTGTGACCAGCATATATTTAAAATGCTTTAAATAAGGACCATAGATTATTTTATTCTTGTCCATTTTTTTTTTAAGTAAGCACTCTTTAATTTTCAGGTTAAGATGAAAATAGAATGAGTTTCATGAACTCCTTATGTAAACAACTTGATAAAATCACAGCCGGGTCCCGAGGATGATTTTTTTTTTTTTTTAACAGCTCATAAAAACGGAAATGTCACTAATAAGTTGATAGGATTTCTGACCATGGTTTAAGGGTACCTCTGTTTGGCTTGACAAGTCTTGGGGGTCTTACACTAGTAATGTCATTAGATGAAAATTCCTCTCAGCTATTTCAGGTATTTTAAATATTTTTTATTGTGTGATGCTTTAAGGATTTTTATTTTCTGTATTGTCATATCTCATCAATTCTGAGACATTTTTTATATTTCACTGTCAGTAGGAGAGGATGCATGTTTGAGTTGATGCATTTTCAAATTATTATTGGCACCAGTAAAAAATGGGACATTTTTTAATGAGGTCTTACATTCAGTGAAATACAGTTTGCATTATAGAGAAATAGTCTTTCATAACAAAATAACAATATTTTTAAAGACAATATTTAATGTAAACAATGAGGCAAAAAGGATCTGGCCACATAATATGATCACTAGGCCTGAATTATTCTTGAAAGAAAATAAGAGTTATGGGAAATTTTAAATGTGTTTCTTGAAATTGACCTTCTCTCCTTTCCCTCGAAGTCCACAGAATCTTAATCAGAGAATGGATGTTTTTTATTTGCAACCAGAATGCTCTAGTTCTACAGATAGCCCTGTCTGGTACACATCTACTTCACTGGACCGAAACACCTTGGAAAATATGCTCGTACGGGTTCTTCTAGTAAAAGATATTTATGATAAAGACAATTATGAACTGGATGAAGACACAGACTAAAAAGAAACATTTCTGAAGCAGTCGGGATAAAACAGCATTAGATAGTCATGCTGCTAGATCTTTACTATGGAAAACATTTCAAGTTTACTCCTGTTTTGAGTTCTGTAGCAGTGTACCCACACTGGGTATTACCATGTAAATAACCTGTGAGTGAAAGTTGCCATTATTCTATGTAGTGGTTTTAGGATACTTAACAAAATCCATTCAAATTCTTTTTTTATTATTATTTATTTGATTAGGTATGTTTGTAACTTTTTACATTACAAAATATGAATGAGAATGTGCCATGTATAATTTTTTCTTGTAGTCAGAAACATCCATATTGCACAACGCTACTGTTGCAAAGCTTCCTTTAGGGGGCGCTTTTCCTGGGTTCTTGACCAGATGGTTGTATATGGGTAGCATTACTAAAAGTTTAGAACTTGCAGTGTCTTTCAGAATTTTTAAAATAAAATGTAAACTAATAGGTTGGGTTTTTGTTTTGTTTTGGGGGGGTTTGTTTGTTTTACCTTTTAGTTACTGAAGCCTTACAAGGTTATGTAGAGAGATACCATCTTCTGTACCAAAAATAGACAAGAGAATGCTGTCAATATTGGTGTACTGTAATGTGAATCTATACTGGTGAAAACAATTTTTTGTTCCCCTTATTAAAACCTTAGTTTCCTTTTCTCATTTGTGGCTTTCTGCATCACCCCAGTCAATTTTTTTATATATATTATATATATGTAAAGAATAACTAAGTTGAAAACAAAATCAAGACATTTTTCTTTTTAAAAATGTCTGATAAAAGTGTGATTCTCCTTTTCTATGTCAACTATAAGTATCTGTAGTTCCTTTCATTTATGGAGGTTTTTTATTCACTCCCCCCACCAGGATACAGATCATGCTGCATTATTACTCACATAGTACTCTTAACCTTTACAAATTTTATTAGAATTCTTGTGCCTGCTTCCATTTATGACTGGTGCATACTTTGGATAAAATCGTTAGAAATGCCACTCCTAAAATAGTTATTATAAGAAAGTCAAGCTACTTTAAATATGATACTGCATTTTACTATGAAGGTTACCAGTATAGTAATTCTGATTATTTCAGGTGATTGAAGAACAAAGAACCACTGATGGATAAAGTCTGTCTCAGAGGAAATCCCTGTTGTTGTTAGATTGGCTTTGAAATTTTACTTCTTATAGAAGATTGCATTTTTTAAAAAAAACCTTTGTACTATACTTCTGCATAGCAACTTATCTGTTCAAACCTTTTAGGATAAGGAAGTTTACTTAAAATTCTACTTTCTAAAGACTGAGTAAGTGCTAGCTGCAAATTATAAAGCATCTGGCTGGCTTTATAGCATGTGTGTAATCACATTGTTTCCTTGTTTCTAAATTCTGACTCTCCATGGTGACAATAGTCTAAAAACTATTTGGGGGGCTCTTTTCCACAGTGGGTAGGCAGTATTCACATAGCCCTTGTGTATTTCTCTCTCTTAGGAAAAAATGTTAGCACACTAAAGAAATTTTCTCAATCATGCTTTGGAAAATTTCACTGATTTAATTACTGTATATTTAAGCAATAATTGCCTGAAATGTTTTTGGCATAAGGAAATACTTTATAATGTTCTAACTTGTTTTATAAAGAAAAAAGTTTTTTGTCCCTTGATTTTGTATTTATTGAGTGATAATCAGACTGACATTGGCAAATCTGATGTAAGTTACTTTACAGGGATAAATTGCTGATTATTTAATGACAAGTGAGTAACACATGTGAAACACAGGCCACAAAAATTTTCTCAAACTTACCTTTTCCAGAATTATTAATTTAAGTACTTTTCTAATAAATACATCTTACTAAAAGGTAGTTAATTTTAAACATCCTTTATTCTTCAAGTGGTGCTATATCCCATCAAGAGCAATACATTTTTCCAGAATTTCACTTGTATATTTTACCAAATACAAATTTCTGCCATGTACTTCTATTTAAGTACTATGTCTTGCTATTTATATTTTCTTCATTTGTACATTTTAGCTTTTTAAGCAGAAATATCTACATAATTTTGATCTTGACATGATAGAGGATTTAGAGCTCTTGTCTTTGTCTTGATTGCAATCCAGTGATGGATTCACTTGGTTCTCAGGGGGAAAAGAAAAAAACCTATTTTATGAGAGTTGTTTGTTCTGTGAAACTTAGTTCATCTAGAACGTCTCATTGATTTGTGGATCTCCATAGTTTGTGTAATTATATGTGACTACTGAGGAAAAGTACAATGAAATGATAGTTTATTTTTGCTTCTCGGTGATTTCTGATTATAGATTGAGTCCTGTTAATATAACTTTATGTTTTGAGATGTCTATTGAAGATGCTATATTTTTCTGTTATAAAGGAGGATTCTGCCATTTAAAATCATCCAGTGGAAAAGATAATTAGCCATATTGTGGGAGGTGGATTTCCCATGCAAGTTGAACCTTTATTAATGCATTTTTAAAGACTTTTTTTTTTTTTGGCTGTATTAGGTAATGTAAGTTATTGAAGGATTTTTTTCTAGGCAAAAACCTCAGCTTTTTTCCCTATAAAAATACTCTTTACTGAAATAGTAATTCATTTTTTAATAGCATTGCTATACAGTATGGTAAACATTAAAATAGGAAGAGGCTGCATATTGTGTCATGCATTTAAATTTAAGACTTTCTGATGGAATTTCCATTTGTCTTGGCCAATTATGATTTGCAAATAGGGTGTAACTCATTTTTTGCGGTGTTACAAATTACAGCAGTGGAGAAGCCAGAAAACTGTAGGTTTTGATTTTATTCTAATGTGGGTCGTTTAATCTGAGATGTTAAATATCTTGCAGTCTTAAATCAGTATAAACATGTACTTTTTTTTTTTGCTAGTTATTTCCAAAATGTGTTGTTACACATGTCATTTATGTTCTAAACTAACATTGACTGTAGGATAATCTTGTTCCCCTCAAAATAATCATGAAGTGTACATGAAAGTATTTTTAAAGAATAAATTTCTATCAATTACAATACTTTTGGATTCTCCCCCTTAATAAGCCCTTTCCTTTTATAGATGATTATGAATTTCTTTTATTTTCTTCCACTGTATTCTTAGGATTAGACTAGTTTAAATGCCATTTTCCAGTGTTGAAGAACTTCTGTGGTGTTGTTTCTGGATATATCACACTTAACAGAATAATACCAGTTTAGAAGCCAATGTCTAGGACAGGGTAGCTGTATCAGTCTAGCTGGAAGGGGCAACAGCTGCAGTGGTATTCAGGGTTTGTTTTGTTTTGTTTTTGTTTTTAAATCTTTACTTGAAAGCTAGATGTTAGAGATACACCTCACTAAATGTACCCTTACTGTATTGAACTAGAAAAGGAGATTGTCCCTAAAATTGAAGCAGGTGATGTCCTAATTAATTACTGGGTTAAATAGGTTCTCTTTTGAAAAAGAGAACAAAAGATTTACCTTGTAAATAAAATACAAGACTGGATATAAATTGGATTTCCCTAATTCAGAAATCTGAAGTCTGAAATGTTCCAAAATCTGAAATGTTTGAATGCTAATGTAACACTCGGGGGTTTGGGTTTTTGCATTAGGGGTGTTAATAAAGTCAATGCAGTTATTCTTAGATCCAAAACATTCCTGATGCTGTGTACAGCTAAAGAGAAGGGCTTCGTGTATTGTTGATAGGAGATATAAGTTCTGAATGTACTTTCTAGTATAGTACAGGGACAAGAACCATTATAGCTCTTTTTCAAGACTTTAGGTTTCTTACTCTGAATGGCCTTCAATTTTTTTGTAAAATGTCAGCGTTACCGTGGTAGTAAACTTGAAAGATTTATGTTGGAATCCTTGTGATTATTAAAAACACGTTTTCTTGAAACAGAATTTTCCCTAAAAGCTCTAATGCTGAGAGCCTTAAAAACTCAGTTTTAAAAGTCCAGCTTGTGTAACTTAGAATGAAATTCAAGACACAAAAACTAATTATCACAAAACAATCATATTTGCTACATGTTGCCTCAGTGTCAAAGAACTGCTGCTTTCCACTATAGCTAGTAAAGAGAAAAATAAGAGATCAAGAACATACTACTGTTCCAAAACTTACACATCTTTTGGGGAGTGAACAACATACACTGTACATTTAACTTCTAGGGAAGGAATAGAAACTATATTCATAATTGAGAACAAAGAAAGTATGGTCACTATAGAAGTATTCCAAAAGGGTATTATGCTCTAGACTAGGTTTTGTTGGTTGTTTTCTGGTACTGGAGATTGAACCCAGGGGTTGTCTAGCTGGGCTATCTCCCCAGCCATTTTTGCCTTTATTTTGAGATAATTCTTACTCTATCGTGAGTTGTCTAGGCCAGTCTTGATCTTAAAAGATCTTTTGCCTCAGCCTCCCAGTGTTCTGGGATTATGGGTGTGTGCACCATGCCTGGTTTAGACTACATTTTAGAGAGGGTTACCACTGCCCATGAACATATAAAACAAGATCACCTGTCATTGCCATTGCTTTAGGTGTGTTAGAAATAGTTAGCAGTGCAATTTCTAATTTCGATGATACCATTTTGATGGCCTCGGTCCTTATTTCTGGCTTGCACCCCAACTCTAAGAATAGTTAAAAATAGCACCCAGTGTGTAGTTAGCATACCCTCCCCATCTGTCACAGATAGTTGGTCAAGATGAGCGGTCCAGCTTCTAGGTTATGTAGTGTGTGTGAAACATACAAGGTTCACTATGTCAGTAGTTAAAAAAAATAGTAACTTCAGGGTTTTTTAAGTAGCAATTACTTTGGAAAACTTACTAGTTATGGGTGTGCAGCTTTTCATTCCATAACTGAGGTGAAACCTTTCCATTTTGATGATACACTTGTAATCCTAAATTCATGTCAGTAGATGATAACAGCAACACAGCACAGAGGTTTAAATGCTTTTATTTTCTTTACGCTGTGCACATCCTGTAACCCTTTACCCAAAGTCCTTGCAGTTAGGAAATGGAGAATCTTCTCCAGTCCCTTTCTCCATGATGTAGTCTAACTGAGGAGAGTAAATACTTACGTACACTAAGTCCCTTCCTTAGAAATGAGTTCTATTTGGGGTGAATATCCATGTGTCAGATTCATTCATGTCCATTCATGTCCAGTAAAGTGAGTCTTGCACAGTATACATGAAAGTTTGCAGTGCGAGTGGTGTGAGCCAGGGACTTCACGGTAAAATGTCAGAGTGAGTGAGAGTAGTCCGCTTTACAGAGCACCGTCACTTGTACAAGGAGCAATCAAAACACAGTGAATGTTTAAATTTTTAAATTATTGTAATAAAAGATATTGCTGCCAGTTCCTCTCAAAATACACTCCTTTGACTCAAATACACATGCCATTGTGCCTGCCACTTTCTGAAGCGGTTCTGGAAGTTTCCTGCATCTTCACAAGGTGTGATCAGTCCTACAGCGAATGCTGTTGAGTGCCACCAGGCAGGAAAGGGGACTCAAAAACACTACGCGTAACCCTCCTTGCTGAACCTGGCAACATGCGACTTCTGAGTGACCACACAAGGTGAATTTTCTGGATGGATTCAGGGCATCAGGCAGTCATGGTGGCACACTCAGCAAAGAGCTTCCAGAACTGTTGTGGCAAGTGGTAAAAATGCTAAGTGCATCACAGTGGGAGGATTCAGAGGATCACTGGCTGTGTTTTACTGTGATGCATGTTTTTAAATGCACTTTTTTGAATCACACCTTGTATGTTAAAACACTCAAGAACTTACTCTCAGACCAGCTCTGTCTCCTTATACCTGTTTGACTAGCTATTTTTAAAGGTGCAGGAAGATGCAAATTGAAAAACAGCAGTGAGCATCTGCAAGAATAGAGGCTCATGATCAGTTGAGGTTATTAATTAATATTCCATTCAATTTTAATTAGTCACCTTGCTGCAAGAGCACAACATGTTTCATGAGAATGTAATGTAGGTAATTTTTCTGTTCATTCCAATTCCTGGAAAAGTTCCTGGCACATTCTAGTTATTGATAAATGCTTGTTGAATGAATCAATGATTATAAGTACCTTTTAAGTTACATTATTTTGAAAATAAAGACCCACTGGAAATTTGACTTAACGATGTATGAAGAAGTACATATTTTTGGGTTGTACTCTGCACTTGTCTCTGCATCTGTGTGCCTTAAATGTGCTGTACTATTGAGTTCCTCAGTCTGCCCTCTGAGGTGATAGAGATACAGGGCCTGGTGGTTTGTAGTACCTCAGGATAAACACTTCTAAATCTCTTGCAAAGTTTATTAAAATGGGAATCTCTGATGTATCCCATGGAGACTGGTTCAGTAATCTAGATGAGTCCTAGAAAACTCTTATATGTTTAATTAACTTTGGTTAAAAACTCAAAAATCTATACAGCCCAAAAATCAGTGCACAAAAGTTTTTTAAATGACAAGTGGCATGGAATGAGCATAGTAGAGATTTTTTTTTTTTTTTCCTAAACGTTTCATTTGAGAAGCAAATATACTTTTTAATGGTTTTCAAAATTTGAAAGCCTTTCATCTGGGAAAAATTCAACACTAAAGAGAAAAGGTTTGGTGTTGGTGCTTCCCATTTTGTTTTCAACAAGTGTGTGTTTTACTACTTTCTTGATTTTACCTACAGTGAGTCCCACAGAATTTTGGGCCTGGGGACTCACAGGTTATTTTGGTGGACTGAGGGTTGAACTCAAAGGTCTTATGCATGCTAGGCAAGTGCTCTGCTGCTGAGCCACATCCTCAGCTCCTTTTTAAAACTATTTGGCCGTCTATGCTGACCTTAAGCTGGTAACCCCCCCTGCCTCTGCCTCTTGAGTAGCTGGAACAAGAGGCAGAGGCAGGAGGGTTACATGCACAAGGTCAGCTTGAACGGCCAGTTGGTGCCACCACACCCCACAGAACACATGCTTTTTATTCTGCCATAATAGCTTCCCAAAACTAGTTTGCAGACGAGTATTTGAAACTTAGAGAAGTTTGAGTCTGTGGAGCAACCCCACAGATTCCATTTGAGGTGCTCCTGGACCTGTGTAAAATTACACTGAAATTTAGTAGCACACAAGCATGCAGATACCTGGCCTGTGACACATTTTAACTCTTAGTATTTTGTAAGTGATCTCCCTAAGAACCTTCTTCAAGAGTTGCTGTGGGAATAAAAGCAATTATTGAAGTATTTTTTGTACCAAGCATTAGGTGTTGATGTCACCCTGAATTTAAAGATCAGTAAAGAGGGTCCCACAAGTACTAACTGGCAGAGCGATGATCCACAGCTGTTTAGGTCTTTCCGTGCCAGGCATAAAATAGGAAATCGTGGCTGCCCTCGTCACCAGTGAACCTCTTAGTGGCAGGACAGATGTTCAGTAAACGTGGCCAGATCAGAAGCTGGGAAGCTGGAAAGCAGATGGGTATGAGGAGGTGGGCTGAGCAGAGCTGCTCATGGCCACGCTGAGCACAGGCCTTGTGTACCCTGCCTCTGCTCCCCTCTGCTCTTAACGCTCACCCTCGAGTTCTAGGTGTGGGGAACTTGCTGTAAGATGGCAGAGTTGGTATTGACAATATATTGGTATGTAAAGCTTCCACAAAATCCAAAGTACAGTAATAATTCAGTAAGTTTTGTTTTGTTTTGTTTCCTAATACAGGTCTACTAGTGAAAAGGATATAAGCCCTTTGAGAGAGTTTTCACTTTGCTTAATTGGAGTTCAAAGTGAGGAAGTAGCTCACTGTTGTGAGAATTGATCACACACGTGTATGTTAGGTTTTATATATTTCATCTTTGAAAATGTCTCTTCATAAGGTAGGTGCTTCCACATACTGGTATCAAGCCATGCGCATGAGTGTAAGCACACTCACTTGAAAAGCATTTGTACAGTTCGGTTAAATTCTTCCCTTGTTCTCTTTGCATTTCAGCAAATCATCATGTTGCAGGTTAATCTTTTCTAATTGAGGGTTAGATGGAATCTCTTCAGTTGCACAGTTAAGTGGATTTTGAAATAAAGAACTTTCCTTTACACATGCATTTGATTTCTAAAATACACTGTTGGAAACTGCTGTCGCTGTATGTGGAAACATGGCTGTTGCCTGCTGCTTTAACTGGACAGTATAAATATATAAGCAGTTTGATGTTGTGATTCAAGCAGTGTTGGCTGTTAGAAATTACTTTTTCAGTAAGTTTGCATATAATTACTGTTTTGCCTTGTAATTTTAGATTCATTTCACTATGAAACATCAAGCCTGCAGCAAAAACTAATTTTCAAAGCTATTCATTGTTCAATAATAACGATTATGTTTTTCACACTAAGAAAAATATTAATCTTGGCCCTGAGCTCAAAATAACCATAGTAAAATTTCAGTGCATTGCTAAATCCTAGAGCTGCTGTGTGGTAGGCCCAGTGAGGTCTCTTAGCTGCACTACCTGACAGTCACAAAAGTGATGGCAGAGTCCTCAACAGCCAACGCCTCTCAGGCTTGACACCACTGGACCAGTGAGTCACAGAGGATGCGTTCAGGTGCAAACTGCCAAAGGCCTGCAGTTGAGTCATTAACCTGCAGTGAGTCATAACGGGGTTTTAGGACATTTCACACTATGCATATTAGTTGCATCCATCTTACCAGATTCTAATTTGAGGTGTTTTTCTACTTCTTGCATGTAAGTTACCTACAGATACATTTTGTTTAGCTCAGTGGTCAAAAGCACCTGGAATGCATGACGCCTTGGTTTTCATCCTCAACACCCAGTGGGGGAGGGAGGAGCTAATTCAGTCACTTCAAACTTGGCATTGACTCCTTGGAAAGACAACTAAATATTGGTAAAATATTTTGATTTATTAAGAGCAAAGAAAAAACACTCAGAAAACATATGCCTTGTTTTTAAATTTTTAAATAGTTTTTGCCAAGGGCCAGTAACTTTAGTTATTTTCTGTGTACACATCGCTCTTGGCTGCAGTCAGATAATGATAAATGGCTAAACTTGCTCTGTTTACAGCCTCATCTGAGTTTCTCATTTTATTAAAAGTAATTCTGCAGGGCAAGGGGTGGCTCAGCAGCATAGGTGCCTGGCTGGCAAGCACGAGGTCATGAGTTCAATTCCCGATACCAAAAAAAAAAAAAAAAATTCTGCTGGAATAAAGTCATTCCATTTTAAACTTTCTAATGACTAATGTTCCCCTGTAAGAAATACTGGGTCCAGTGGTATAATGTAATCATCCTGTCCTGTGCTTTAACAGAGTGATACTTGAAGATCACTGTTTTCACTGAGTTTGCACTGACAAATGCCACTGAGCAGCAGGACTAGTGGGACTAGAAACACGCTCCTAAGTGTGACTGCAGTTGCAGTGCACCAGACAGCAGTGCCTGAGCCATACAGTGCTACTGTGTTGCTGCCAGTCGGTGCTGCCCTTGTGGCACAAAAACAGATATTGGGAATATGTAAAGGGGAGAAATACAGCTGTTTTCCAAACCAGCTTTATGGGCATGGGAAATGTGGGTTTTCTGTGTCAGTATATTTAAGTTTCTCCTGCTATTTTTTTTTTTTTTTCTTGTTTTTGAGTCAGGGCCTCTGTGTAGTTCAGGCCAACTTCAAACTAGTTGTGTTGCTCTGGCTGTCCCAAATTATGGTGATTCTCCTACCTCAGCCACTCGGGTTCTGGGATTCCAGGCATATGCCACCACATAGCTACTCCAACTATTTGAAAATGTATAAACCATTCTTCAGTGAACCTGTTATGCAAAAACGGGCAGTGGGGCCACTCGCAGCCTGTAGTTTGCCATCCTGACTTAAGTTGCTTGCCCTACTCTGTATTTGAATGAATAAAATTGCCATTTTAAAGCAGTTGAAATAGACTTCAGTTGATCCTATTGTCACTTTACCCAGTACCTACAAGCATTTCAGTTGCTTGCATTGGTACACATCTTTCAAAACCTTGTCCTAGCCACTTCCCCTACCTCTCTTTGTAGCAGAATGCCTCAAAAGAATTTTGTGCCCTCACAATCTCTTACTTTACTATTTTCTCTTAAATTTCAAGGTCTTTGTGCCAACATTGCATTGACATCTTTATCTCCGTTTAGTTTGATTTGGTTTGGGTTTTGGGTGTTTTCTGTTGTTGTTACTGGGTTTCAAACTCAGCACCTCACACTTACCAGGCAGGTGCTTGTGCTGCTGAGCTAAACCCCAGTGACAGCTTCATCTCTGTGTTGTAAAATGAAGTAATTCTTGGTCATCATATTCCTTAGCAGCATTTAGATCTGTAGATCATAGTTTTCTTTTTAAAATACTTTATAAAACTTTGTTTTAAGGCTAGGGACCAACCTACATCTTAGATCCTTTTTGTTTTGAGACAAGGTCTTGCTCGGTCACATAAGTTCCCCAGGCTGAGCTTAAATTTGGAATCCTCCTGCTTTAACCTCCTAGGATGCAGAATTACAGATGTATGCCAGCATACCCAGCGAAAACTCACTTTCCAAAGCCAGTTATGGAGGGCCATGGTTGTGATCTTTAGGAGGCTGAGGTAGGCGGGTCATCTGAGCCTAGGAATTGAAGGTCAACCTGGGCAACATAATGAGACCCCATGTTGAAACAAAACAAAAAGCAAGTTTCAGACTTTTGTGGGGCCATTTTTTTCTTGTACTTTATATAGTTTTTACCAGTATTACTTGCTGATAGCCTCCTTATTACCTGACTTGTTGAAGCTGTGGTGCCCCAAGCCAGGCATGGTGGCACACACCTGTAATCCCAGCACTCGGTAGGCTGTGGCAAGAGAATTGCCCAGAGTTGGAGGCCAGCCTGGACTACACAGTGAAAAAGAAAAGGTTGTGCCCCACAGCACAACTCTTGGGCTTCTTCCCTTTCATCTCTGCTAGTCCTTTGGGGTTCTCAGGTAGTCTCAAATGGTTTTAAATGCCGTCAGTACACTGACATCCATTGATCCATTACATGTATGAAATGCGTATCTTCAACCCAGGGAACAAATTTTGTTGTAGTGCTTGACTTAGCCACTTATTACAACTGTTCTATAAGCCCAGGGTCAGAAAACTCCTAAGGGCCAGTGGATGTTTTAGACTTTATGGGCTTTCTAACACTTTGCTGCATGTTCTGTTGGGTTTTCTGGTTTTTTATAAGCATGTAAAAACCCAAAGGCCATTGTTAGCCCACAGGCCATGCACAGACAGGCTGAGGGCCAGACTTTCCTATGGTGCTGTGTGCTGACCCTGCTGGGAGCACCATAGAGTAGCTGAATTGTTATCTCTGTTTATAGATGGGGAAGTGGAAGCTCAGAGCCTGAACAGTTTGTGTAGCTCACCAGCTAGCAGGTGGTGCCTCTGGGTTCCAGACTGAGCCCAGGTCTGCACTTAATCACTGCATTACCTGTTAAGTTAGGTGTCTGCACAGATGGCTAATAGGAAGCCAGTGTGCTCCAGAATCTCCCAGAGCTTCAACAGTTAGAACACAGACTTGCTGCAGACAAGGTGTAGGAGGTTGCTAATGAGCCATTCAGCTCTAAGATCGTCTCCCTAGCCTAGGCAGCCTCACCCAGTTACATGGAAGCTGGATTTTAGATTCTGGAGAGGATGCAGCAGCGGGTGGAGGACTCAGCAGACAGGACTGATGGAGAGGAGGCTACACACAAGTCTACAGCTCAATGTGAAGGCCCCAGACCTGGGCCCCTAGGGCCTGCACACAGTCTTCCAGCCCATCTGCAAGATCTAAGGGTTCTTTTGTGAAGATAGACCAGCCCAGAGTAAAGATAGCAGTCCTGCAGTTGCTGACATTACAGTCCTGTACAGTGATCCCATGGTGACTCAGCAGCCAGGAGACCCTTCCTTCTCAGGTTCAACACTGCTTTCCATACTGAAGACAGGTTGAAGGAGACTTTCAGCATAAGAGGATCCAAGCAAAGTTAAAAAGGAAGTGCCAGGCATGGTAGTGCACACCTATAATCCCAGAACCCTGGGATGTTGGGGCAAGAAGTTAAAAAAAAAGAAAAGACTTGCAATGTAAGAACCAAAGAAAAACTTTAGAGTTGGAACTGATACTTATCCAAGAATTAAGGGAATAATTCTTAAAAATGCAAAAATTATATACATGATAAAATATTAAGTAGAAAGATTAGATGGACAGTTGAGAAAATCTAGAATGGAGCAAAAAAAGATAAAAGAGGCAGAGCAGGAAGGAAAAATTCAGTCTAGAAAGCCTGGCATTAAACAGCTAGAAGTGGAGGAGAGAGTACAGGAAATGTGCACAAACAGAAATGGTGATGGTAGTAATGCCATCCAGGGAACTTCCAGCACAGGAGGGCATAGAGTGCCCCAGTTAACTGAACACTAAAGGCTCACCAGGAGACATCACTGAAAAAGATCCAGAAGGGTTCCGTAGAGATAGGGAGAATTTCAAATACCAGGTCACATACAAAGATCAGAACCAGACAATCTGGCTTTTTAGCAGTAGTGCTAAAACCTAGGAAGTAATGAAGTGACTAAAATGGTTAGGAAAGGTATTCGTGTCCTAAAATTCCTTGTCTAACCAGACTCAGAAAGTAAGGGCATTTCAGGAATGCGAGTTTTCAGAAAGGTTCCTAACATCTTTATCAAAAGGGACTTCGGTGCCAAGAGTATCGAAGATAAAGAGGAAATGAAATCCAACCAATAGAGGGTTCAGGACAGCCGTGAGATGATCGTAGTGCTCAGTCACCGCCTGTCAGCGCTACCTGTACCCTGTGCACTGCTCAGTGATTTCCAAATGACACGAAACTCCTGAGGCCTGTCGCAGTGTCTGACCTTTGCAGGAGCCACTGAAGGACATTGCAGAGGAAGGGGCTCCTCGTTTCTGTAGTGAGGCCTCCCATGGGACCTCAGTGGACAGTTTCCCAGCTGCACTATCTCACCGACTTCACCCTACCGAGGCCCTGGCACAGCCGCTCAGTCTGGAATGCTCTTGGTCCAAGAGTAGCAGCTTAGGTTTCCTTGTTCCTCTAAGTGGTTTACTTCATAGTCATGGTTAGTAATGCTGTGTGACATTTTCTCGCTTTCTGTATTCGTATTACTGGTGTGGTTTCTGCATCCTGCCTGGATTGTAGTATGGACAGTATTGTAACATCATTTTGTACCCAAACGCACGACGTACTTGGTAGAGGAGCTATCCATGTGTGGATCTGTGAGGGTGCAGGAGAACCAGCTCTTCTGTGGTGAGGAGTACCAGCAGGTTATGTGAAAAGCTTGTCCAAGAAAAGGCGCTGCAGATCTATAGCAATAGGGCTGTAAAGAAGAAAAGAAGAGCTCAGTGATGAGAAAGGTATGGCCTTGGAAGAGCAATAGGAGAGGTATTAGGAGTGGGCAGGAGACTGCTGTTTGTGTTACATGCCTTTTAGTACTAGTCTTTAAACGGTTCAAATGTATTATTTTAAAAATTTATAAATTCTTAAGTCAGCTTGCGTTGATGTTTGACCAACAACAAATGGATAAGCAAAATGTGGCATGTTTTAAAGGAGAAGAAAACCCTGACATGCCACAGCACAGATGGGCTCGAGGACATCATGCTGGATGAATCGGGCCAGAGCCAAGGACAGATACTGTGTGCCCTTTCACTTTCTAGAGGCACAGACAGCAGGCAGAGTCGCAGCACAGAAAATAAGGAGGCACTGGTCAGGCCAGGCAAAGGGCACCAGGGGTGACCGTTTAATAAATTAGGGAGCAAATTTCAGTTCAGTCTGGGAAATTAAAGTTCTGGAGATGGGTGGGGGTGACGTTGACTGCATGGCAATGGGGAGGCCCTTACCTGAGCTCTGCCTGAGCGCTACACTTAAAAATGGCCCAGTTTAGGGCCGGGGGGTGGGGTGTTAGCTCAGCGGCATAAATGCCTGGCAAGCGTGAGGTCGTGAGTTCAATCCTCAGTACCCAGTCGGCCTCAGACGTAAAAACAGGACTGGGGATGTAGTTCAGGCAAAGGGCAAAGGCCTGAGGTTCAAACCCTCATTTAGAAAAGCTCTAATTGGCAATCTGTGTCTCTTATCTCCATAAGAAGTAAGACTTGTGGGCCTGGAAGACCTGCTTTTGCTGGAGGCAGCGCTCATGCCCAGTGGGAAGGTGAGGGACTAGGGATGTGGATCCCCCTCCTGGAAGTGGCCTGAGGCCTGCGGCGCTGGCAGGAGCTGGGATTCCCGGGCATGAGGGTTCAGGGGCATGAGGTCAGCCTTGACGCCCGGCAGGCTGTGGGACCCGAGAGCTGCAGGTTTACACCGAAATACCCAGAGGCAAGTTTCCCCAAGACAGACGTCATCAGCCTCTGGCCTGCACTTGAGCATTCAGTTAACACAGCTGGGTTGGGGTGCTGGGTCAGAGCCCAGGACACGGCCCATTGCGTTTCCTTTTGGAGTTGGGGTTTCCAAATAACACCTTTCAAACAATTCTCACTCTTATCAATACTCTACTTGAGTTTTGAGCTTGCTGAGTCAACACTGTAAAGAACAGAGAGTTAAGGCATAAATGGAAAACACTAATGTGCAGTAGTCATAGCTGAAGTTCTGCCTCCTTCGGGTACGGCTCACATTACTTATACGTAATGCAGTCCACCTCTAGGTCCCCATTTAAATATTTTTGCATAGTTCATTGAGGAATTTGGTTATGTAAAATGTCCTGCAGATTACTGTGGCTCCTTTAATATTTCGTAAGCATAAGACCATTGGGAAGAGGTCGCCATTCTGTTTTCCTCTTTGTTGAGTAATTTGGTATTTATTAAGAACCCTGAAAGTTGGGCATAGTGGCGCATACATGTAACCCCAGTACTCAAGAGGTTGAGGCAGGAAGATTGCCACAAATTTGAGGTAAGCCTGAGCTTCATATAACTACAAAAAAAAAGGAGCCAATGAAATACATGCCTATTCCAGTCTGCAGTGAAAAAGGAGGTACAAACAGCAAACCCCAACCCTCCAGCAGTGGAAAGAACAGTAGCCTTCCCTCATGCTTGTTCATCTGATCAAATGCAGACCGGGCTCCTTCTCCAGGCCCTTGGCACCCGCTCCCGGGTGTCCCCGCTGACCAGGAGAGGCCACAGCAGGCTGTGAAATTGGCCAAGGAGTGATGATGAGACGCTGAGCGTGCTAGTGCACAGGGATTTGGAAAGGTACCCTGGGGGATTGGTTTTAAATTGGAATTAAGGGGTAGGCAAAGAAAGAGAGGAGACATCCTCCTGGCTGTCAGGGACTTAAAAGGCAGCGTTACTGAAGGGGGTCCCCGGCCTGGCGACAGCAGTGGAGCAGTAGTCAGGGAGAAGCAGGTGCAGAGCTGCGTATAGAGGCCCTTGAAACGTGAGTGGTGTGTGGGTCAGGTTTCTGGGCCTGTGAAAGAATGCCTGAAATGGTCATTGTGGAAAAGGAGAGGTTCTCTTGGCTCATAGGTCGGGAAGTTCAAGCCACACATCTTGGGGGACCATGTTTGGGAGAAAGTAGCTCCTCACAGCCATGAAGCAGAGGAAGAGGAGGCCTGGGATCCTGCAGTCCTTCTAGATAGCCCAGCTGATTTCCCTCCGCTAAGCCTGGCCCCTTAAAGCTTCCATAGCTCAGGGTCTGGATTTAAAACAGAGACTGTTATGGCTGATACATGGTGTCAACTTGAGAAGTTTAGAAGTTTAACTACAAGACTCAGCAGGGAGTCAGGATCCTTACTTTGTAAATATCCTCTCCTATACAAGAGACGGGTACAGATTTTTTGAGTGCTACACCTGCCCTGAGGTAAGGAGGTGATGCCCAGTGTACAAAATAAGGGAGAAGGAGAGGCTTGTTCTGCCCCCTTTTGCTCTGGCTGCTACGTTGAAGAGTTGCCCTAGTGCCATGCCACCCTGCCTTGGGGCCAGCTGAGTATGAACTGAAACCTCCACAAACAGTGAGCTAAATAAACCTTTCCTTCCTTCCTTTTGGGTGTCAGGTGTTATGTCCCAACAACAAGAAAAAAGTAACCAAGACAAAATTTGATGCCTGGAGTGAGGTTGTTGCTGACTATAGGTGACCTTGTGGTTCAGTAGCCTTTGGGAATGGCTTGTGGAAAGTTTGGAAAGGTTTGGAGATGTCATCTAAATGTATAGAGCTGGAATGCCTTAGGCTATGCTGCATGGAAGATTCTGGTCAGAGCTCAGGAGACCAGAAGGCTGATAGAAAGCCTGCCAGTGAAGAGCAGGCTCAGAAGGTTTCTGCTGGGGAGAAGGACTACACTGGTTGTTAGAGTCCAGATGATGTATGTTATGGCTTGGCAGAAAATTTATCTGCATTTTGCTTGTGTCCAGAGACTTTGCCTGAGACAAAGATTAAAGATAATGGACTAATTAATCTGGCAGAAAAAATTTCAAGGCAGTTAAATGTTGAGGCAATGGCATGCTATTGTCAGGGGCTTTTAGCCAGATTTAGGTTGTGAATCAAGAGCACACAGGTTGCCTCTAATGGTGCACATGAAGAGCACACAGGATGATTTAAAACATTGTGAGTTTGGCCAAAACGTTGTAGACTGAAAAGAAAGAGCTGAGATCTCAACTGCTGAGAAGGAACAGGAGAATAGAAAGGCATCATGGGAAGAGGCAGCAGGTCCTCACCCTTTACAGCCTCAAAACTGCAAAAATGAAAGACTTTGCTCTGAGGAGAAAGCCACAGAGCACCATGTTCTAGGATGGCGGTGGCAGCTGCACCAGATTCCAGAATGGCATAAAGAATCTGTTACTTAGAATCAGGTTTAGAGTGCGCAGCAATCTAGGCATTCATCCCCTACAGCCAAGGGCGAGGAAAGCCTGGCTACTGCTCCAGCTGGCAGCAGACCTCAGCATCACCCACATGGCACTGGTTTTAGGTGCATGCAGAATGCAAGAGTTCTGAGGTTTAAAAGGCTTCCACCCTGATTTCAGAATCTTGGGAGGCCAGGCAGTGTGCCCCTGAGAGGGCAGTGTGTGAAGCCGTGAATGTGAAGCCAAAGGTGCAGTGGAGACCCCAGGAGTTTGGAAAAGCCAGAAACATAGATCATCTGAGAAAACCTGCAAGGAGGGAGCAAAGCCAGCCTAAGAGAGAAGCCAGGGATCAATAATCACCAGAAGTATCATAGAAGTGAAGTTACCCAAGCCCTTTCAAGCTCATGATTTGCCACAGGTTGCCTCTAATGGTGCGCATGAAACTACTGAATTTAATGTTTGCCCTCCTGGATTTTGGTCTTGCTTCAGTCTTGTTCCTTTGTATTGCCACTTGTACCTTTTGGGACGAGAATGTTTATCTTGTACCATTGCATGTTGGAAGTGTTTAACTTTGTTTTCATTTGTACAAGGGCTTACAACAAAGGTTTGCCTTAGTACATCTTGAAGAAGACTTGGGACTTAAACTTTTCAGCAATGCTGAAACTGTTAGGACTTTAGAAACTCCTGCAGAGGGACTAAATTAATGCCTTGTACATAAAGGTATGTTTGTGAGTCTTTGGGGGTCCAAGGACAAAATGTTATGTTTCTAATGTAATATAATGTTGATAGACTTAATGCTGGTTCTTAAGGATTGTTAAGCTGTTATAAAGTTTAAGTTGCAAAATGTTAAGGATATGTATGCCTTTGTATCTGGAGACTGATTTAAAGAAATATGTCTGGTTGCCAGGTTGACAAAGGGTGGACTGTTATGGGTGATAGACTGTGTCAACTTGAGAAGTTTAGAAGTTTAACTGAGAGACTCAGCAGGGAGCCAGGATCCTTATTTTGTAAATATGCTCATCCTGTGCAAGAGGAAGGCACAGATTTTGTGAGTGCTATACCTATCCTGGGGTGGGGGTAATGGCCAGTGTACAATATAAGGGTGGAAAAGAGGCTTGTTCTGCCTCCTTTTGCTCTGGCTGCTGCCTTGAAGTCTTGCCCTAGTGCCGGGCCATCCTGCATTGGAGCCAGCTGATTATGGACTGAAACCTCCACAAACAGTGAGTTAAATAAACCTGTCCTTCCTTCCTTTTGGGTGTCAGGTGTTTTGTCCCAGCAACGAGAAAAAAGTAACCAAGACAGAGACCTTTGTGCAGTGTATCAGAGTGCACAGATGGTTATCAGGTAGGTGTGTAGTTCCAAAATGAGGTGTTAAATATGAGTCTGAACAGTATTGTTCAAGGTAGGCTGAATAAGGGCGGGTTTGCAGGCAGAGGGCACAGCTAAAAGATCATGTGACAGAAATAAGAAGTTTTTATTGCCGCCCAAGAGTGCCAGGAAGAGGAATAGATAGGGTATGGGATCATGTATGTGAGGGAAGTAAACCCTTGGTTATGCCTTGGGTCTTATATGTTCCCCAAGGGCCTTATGGCACTTTGGGAAGGAGTGCAACTTTGAGGAAGTGAGGTCCTGAGGGAAATACGGGGAAATCTGCCCCTCCTCTTGTCTTTCTTTTTGCCTCTGGCTTCCTTTGGCACGTGCTCCTGTCACCATGCACTGCCCAGTCACAGGCTGAAAGGCAATAGGCCCCAGTGACCTTGGATTGAAATCTCGGACTGTGAGCCCAAATACAGATTTTTCTTTGAAGCAATTTTCTCAGGTGTTTTGTCACAATAGAGAAATCTGGCTAACTTATGTTTATTCTTATGTTGAGTTTGGGATCCTGGCAGAGTAGTGAAATTTCAGGGAAAGATGGGAAGGGGCCAGAGCTGATCACAAAGAGACACAGACTTAGAAATGGGTGAAATCTCAGAAAGAGAATGTTTTCAGAAGAGGAGCAATGGAGGAGCACACAAAGGTACACTGCTGGGGTGGCAAGGAAGCATTGAGGAGAGGAGGCCAATGTCAGGACAGTGGGGCTGGTGTGGAACTAGACAGAAAACAGACCAGGAGCTAGGGAGACTCGCATTACCTTCTGAGGGCCACGCTGATGGAGGGTCCCGGGAGTCTCCCTTCCGAGGCCGTCCTGGGCTAGGCGCTCCAGCGGTCACTGGGTGTCCTTTGACTTCCCTTTGCCCTGGAGAATGCAGGCTGAGCCGGGGTCAAGGCGGTCAGAGTGAGCTCAGCGGCAGCCTGCTCTGCTGCCTCTCCCTGACCCTCTTTTTCCTGGCCCCACTGAGTGGTGCTTCTCATTGGAGCAGGGAGTGATTCACTGGCTGCCTTTCATCACAACGCAGGCTAGAAAGACACTGCTACATCTGCAGAGCTGGAAGACTTATGTCTGATTAGAGAAAGTTAGTGAGTTTGGGTGTTGGATGCCAACATCCCAAACTGAAAGGGAAGGGAAGAAAACTGGAGTTGGTTTCCTCCCCCTGTTGTGTTTCTGCTTACTGCAGGCACTGGTAGAATCCTCTTCCCCTCCACCCTTATCCCCATTGTCAGCTGAGGCTGGGGAACCAGAATCCATGCTACTGCCTAGGAAAAGATTCAGAGGGAAGGGCCTGGCGGCTAACTGAGACTGCAGATCAGGTGGACAGAACTGTCTGCTTGCCAAATCCTGCCACGCCTTTCAGGGCAGCAGTCAGTTGGTACAGTCAGGCGTGCGTCTCGTCTGTGGCTTCTTGCTGTGATAGTCATAGCACTGGGTGTCACATTGGAGCCCACTTAGCTCACAGTGTGGAAAACACCCGGCATCTTAGTCCAGCCCCGGACAGGCGCATGGACCCTGGTCACTGGCCAGCTAGCAGGCTGCACTCTTGACTGCTAGCAGTCTTTCTCTTTCAACCTGAGCTCATCACACTGCTTTTCAAAAGCAGCAGGAATACTTTCTGGAAGTCAGTTTTGTATCAAGGGCCGCTGGCTGGGTTCCAGATAGCTTCTATTCATCTCTCTGCAGAGCTGAGCAGGCACATGGTATAGACACAATCCTCAGACTGTGCTTTTGTGTGGCTCAATCCCTGTCCTTTTAGCAGGCACAATGAAAGTGCCAGGGTCAGCAGGGCCAGGCAGGGTAACCAGAGAGAAATGTGACAGCGAGATTATAGGCTGTGAGTGGAGGCTGGGTGTGCACCGAGTCCTTTGATCCTGTGAGCTGAGCTAAGGCCACCATTTATGCTCAGCTCTGGGCAGCATGGAATAGATGACAACTGCATTTTAAAATGTTTTGTTCAAGTAAATGAAGCACAGCCATTTTGGAAAACAGGAAAGCAAAATTGAAGAACCTCCCAAATGGTTTTCATAATGTATTCTGGACAGAAGTGGGGTACTTTTGGTCTTCAGCAAGATACAAAGTGAGGCTGTTCCATATAGATATCAGAGTGTTTTACTTTAGAATGTAAACAGGAGTCAGTTACCATGTGGGGCGTGAGTCCGCCAGCCCGGAGTGAGTTTCCTAGATAGTCGGGGAATGGTCCCCGGAGGGCGGTGTGAACATGCCGTGCTGCAGGACGGGGCACAGTTAATTCAGCAGTGTTCTGGGAGTCATTTGGCCATTTCATCCAAAACACTTAGATTTTATATCCTGTACTCAGCACTGCCCCTTCTAGGAAGCCGTCCTAGAGAAATAATCAGTGGGAAAGATATATGTACAAGCATTATTTAAAATATCCCCAACTGGAAATAACATAGATGCCTAGTGATTGAATTGTGCTTAAACAGATTGATGTACATATTGTGCAGTAGCTATTAACATAGGAAAATGTTAATAATATAAAAAATCAGTATAATTCTGACTTTTATAAGTATACACTTAAAAAATCTCAAAAATAAGTGAGAATGTTAGCAGAGCTCATTTCTGGGCAAGTAATAAGATTAAAGTCTCTTTGATGAGGTTTTGTGTGTGTGTGTGATTTTTTTTTTTTTCTTTCTTAACTTGAAACTTATTTTCAGTCTATGACTGGACTCTTTCTTTAATGGCCAAGTTCTCAGCTATAGTCTCTTCAAATAATGTCTCTGTATGCTTCCTTTACCTTTCTCTTCTAGTGTATTGATTAGGTGGATGGGTGATTTCCTCTTCCCATCCTCATGTCTCTGAGCCTCTTTTTCATACTTTCTATTTCATGTTTCATTCTGGATTCATTCTTTCTTTCTTTCTTTTTTTTTTTTTTTTGTACCATGGATTGAACTCACGACCTTGCACTTACCAGGCAAGCACTTAAGCAATTTAGCTAAATCCCTGACGCCTCTGGATTATTTCTTAAGCTATATTTTTGGCTATGTGTTAAAGCCATCCATTGAGTTTTATTTTTCAGCTATTATTATTATCATTGCATTAATTTCTAGAACTTCTATTCAGCCTGATGCCCATGAAAACTAAAGCTCATGATTTACAATTTCTTGTTCTCTGCAATTTCTTGTTCTTGTTTTTCTAATCTTGTCTTTTAGTTCTTCAAACAGTTTGCATTCTGTACTTGGTGATTCTCAGGTTGGAAGTTTGTGTGAGTCTGCCTCTGTTGTTTCTACTTTCTGCTTATTCTCACTTGTAGGGTCTCACTTCTTTATGCTTCTAATGGACATTCTCTTACTACCTCTCTATCCCTACTCTCCCAGCTCCTGGGAAGACCATTCCATTCCATTTCCTTTCCTCTAGATTGCCTGCTCTGGATTTCTTCTGTGTGTAAAACTGTACAGTGTTTTATCTTTTGTGCCTGGCTTTTTTGCTTAGCATAGTGCTCAAAAGCTTTATCCTTGTCATAGCATATGCTGTGTTGGGATTCCCTTCTCTTTCCTTAGCTTTGTGCCAGACATGGAATGCAAGGCCTGGTGCATGCTAGACAAGCACTGTGCCACTAAGCTACATGCCCAACCCCTGGATTCCCTCCACTTTTTTTTTCCTACCAGGGATTGAACTCATAACCTCATGCTTTCCAGGCAGGCACTTGTGCCGCTGAGCTAGATCCCTGGTCTACCTCCATTTTTAAATGCTGAATGATATTCTATTGTATATGAATGCTATGTTTTCTGTGTTGCGTTTATCTGTTTATGTAGTCATGGACATTTGGGTGCTTCCACCTCTTGTTTTTGTTGTTTTCGAGACAGGGTCTTCCTATGTAGCCTCAAACTCCCAGCCATCTTGCTGCCTCAGACTGTCGGGTGCTGGGATTACAGATGCACATGACCACATCTGGCTGTGTGTGTGTGTGTGTGTTTCTACCTCTTGATTACTATGAATAATGCTGCTATGAAAGTAAGTGTACAAATAATCTATTTAAAACCAACTGCCAAGTATTTCAGTTATTACTGGTTATTGCTGTTTAGTTATTATTTGGTTATTGGCTCCCAAGGTGTCATGTGTCCAAAGGTGGGCCTTTTTGAAAATGATTAGCTCATGTGGTGCTGACCTCATAGTGGATTAATCCATTGGTGAGCATCAGGGTCCAGAGTGCTGTGAGGAGATGGAGCCAGCTGGAGGTGGTAGTCATGGGAGCATGGCTCCGAAGGGTGTGTTTCTCTCTCTGGCTCTTTCCCTGTCTCTGCTCCCAGCTGCCATAGCGTCCCTCTTCCCTACTCTTCTATTACCAGGCTTTGGAGTCCTGGAGTTTCCTTCCGGAGATGGTTTCTAGATTCCTTCTGTCCTGATCAAAGAATTGGTCAAGATGTGTACACACAGGAGCAGAGTTTTATTAAAGTAGGAGTAGAAACAGACTCTGTAGAATGAGTTTGGGCCAAGTAAAGTAGAGAGAGAAGGAAACGTCCCCAGTCTGAGGGGCCCCACCATGGAAGAGAGAACGCAGTGGCAAAAACTCTTCATGGACTGTTTTTCTTCACCTCTTCTCAGACTGATGTCAAGTCTAGGCCATCCTATCAAAAACCTGCTGGAGCTCTTGCAGGAGGTCCACTTGTAGGGTTTTGGGAGCTGTTCTGTGTCGTATCCCAGATTCTGTAATTAACTGGCCACACCTACTTCCCCAGCCAGTTTTGCCACACCCTGATCTTCTGCCTCACTTCTGTCATGCTGGTTCTGCCTTGGGGCCAGCTGGCCATGGACTGGAGCCTCTGAAACTGCGAGCCAAAACCAGTCTCTCCTCCTGTAGTCCCCCAGCCACAGAAAAGCTGACCAACACAGTTACATACCCCAAAGAAGAACTGCTAGATCCTTCGGTAATTCTGTGTTTAACTGAGGAACCACCATACTGTTTTCCACCTTAGAGCACAAAGGTTCCTGTTTCTCCACATCCTTGCCAACACTTACTATTTTTGTTTTTCATTTGTTTTTGTTTTTATGTAGCCATCTCTGGGGAAAATACTTTGCCTCTATCCACACAATTCTGCAGCTACCCAAACTCATATTAGAGGTCCTATAATTCAATTCTGACACTACCCCAACGTAGTACAGGCTACATATGGTTAAGGGCACCGCTCTGTATGACTGTTCTCCATCAGATGCCCATTGTGTTTCTGGGGCCCCTCCTACTCCTGACCAATGGTATAAATCAGGGCTTTTCACAGCCCTCCTGGGGTCATCTGCAGGGGTGGTTCACAGAGCTCCAGGGAACACTTTACTTACATTTACCATTTACTATAGGAAAGTAACCCAGGAACAGCTGGGGGAAGGCATGGGGTGCCCTCTGCAGACACCATCCCCTCATAACACCTCCGTGTGCTCAACAGCTAGGACACCCATCAACTCTGTTCAACAGTTTCGTAGAATTTTAACTAGTGTGTGTTGGGCTAGGGATTTGGCTCAGTGGCTTAAGCACCTGCCTGGCAAGTGTGAGTTCGATCCCTGGTACCAAAAATAAATAAATAAATAAATAAAAAATAAAATAAAATTAACTAGTGTGGGCATTGAAGGTCCAAACCTGTAACCTCTTCTTCCTGGTAACAGCTCTATCCTCCAGACCCTGCCCTAAGTCATTCATCAGTATAAATACTTATGTGTTTTAATAAGTCTAGCTCATTATGAATAATAAAGTACTCCCATTACTCAGCAAATTCCACCTGGGAACAAAGGCTCAGTATTTTTTCTTTCTTCCTTCCCTCATTCCTTCCTTCCTAGCCGACATTTATTTATATTTTTGGGCCACTTTTCCAGAAAGTGAGCTAAATTCCAAAGGGGTTGGTTCTTTGCTTTATCTGTGGGGCATAGAATCTGGCAACTTATAGAAGTTGCACATTATAATTTTTTTTTCTAGCAGAGCAATACCATCTGCATTTTCACTGCTAAATAACATTGCTGCATCATTTATTGGTAATCTTATAGTCTTATCTCCTTTTTATTTCATTGGCCTATGTTTGTGATGCATGAAGAATACATTTATTGTGGGTTGCTGGTACGCACACAGGCCATGTCATTTCTTTTTACAGCCTATTTCCCTCACTGCCCCATCTCTTAGTCCACCTGAACTAAAGGTCATGAGGCATAGCTGCTCGTGGTTTTGATTTGCATTTTCCCTGATAGTGATTGTATTAGTTGTTGTTTACTAGAGTGGGATATAGAAGAGTGCAAACTTCTGTCTGCCCATGGAAGGTCCGTATCAAGGATCTGCACCAGAAAGGCCCATGGGCCAGTGGTGGAAGCTGGGAAGTCTTTGCTGGCAGGGTGAAGGATCTGTGCCACCAGGCTGAGGCTGGCCCTGGAGCCAGGAGATGATGTCCAAGATGAAGATGAAGATGAAGAAGATTCAAGCTCCCCCAAAGTAAGACAGCAGCCACAGCTCCTTTGAAGAAAAACCACAGGAAAGAAGCTTCTTCAGGAAAATGAGCAGCCTGCAATCTTCCCCTCCAGTTCTTTTATGTTATTTCGGCAACAATCCGTGGGTGGGTCTCCCATACCCAGAACTATGCTGACCCAGTTCAGCTGGGCTTGTAAGTTGACCATTAGTTAGTTCATCACAGC
Organism: Dolichotis patagonum; assembly: GCA_004027295.1. Taxonomy (NCBI): domain Eukaryota; kingdom Metazoa; phylum Chordata; class Mammalia; order Rodentia; family Caviidae; genus Dolichotis; species Dolichotis patagonum. Next base: position 18,496 of record PVJX010007205.1, on the reverse strand, counting down.
AGCATTGAACATCTTTCCATGTGACTAGAGAAGTGCTTCTTTTGGTCTCTTGCTCAGATAGTGAAAGAGGGAGATGGAAATAGGTATTTTTTGTTCATGATTGAATTGTAGGAGTTGTCTGTAAAAGTTGAGAGGTGGGATCGAGACCATGTGCATATAATATAGATAGTACAGCTGAAGTCACAAGACCACTCGCCTCAGTCACCCAAACCTGGATAACACCCCAGGGCCAACCCCCACCTCCCTTTGTCCTATGGCTTAATCGGAGAGTCAGAGATAAAAAAAAAACACAGATACCTGAGCTGGCCTTCAAAAATTCCAGAATTCCAAGCCAGGACTCATGGGACAAACCCTCCTGCATGGCCGACATCACCCTCTTCTCCCATGGCTCACTGGCGTTGCATGTGGGTGGATTGCATCACATTCCTCCAGTTACAGTAGAGTGGGCTGTGGGAAAGGATGTGACTGGGCATCCTGTCAATCATGTGGACAGTGCTCTGGACGACCCCTGGGAGGCGTCCTGACCCAATGCCCTTGGCACTCCTGCCAGTTTCTTTACAGACTTGGGCCACGTCCAGCTCTTTAATTCATCTTGCCCAGGAACCTTGAGACCCAGCTGGGGACGTATCATCCATCATATCATGTATGTTGTTGTTGTTAAGTTCCTTGTATATTCTGGACAGTAGCCTCTTGTGAGATATTGGAAATATTTTCTCCCATTCTGTGAGCTGAGTCCTCTTTCTGGAGTCACGTGACTTTTAACCTATGTAATACTTTTCAGACCAGAGCAAAGAATTTGAAGAACATACTTGAGGTAGTGGAGGGTTGAGACATTTAAGTTCATTGTTCCAGTACCTCCCATTGGCAGAGGGTGCTGTGTGATGCTGTCCTTCTGGTCCTGGTCTCAGCAGGTTGATCTGCCCCATCCCTAGGAAGCCCTCGCAGCACGTGACTCCCGTTCTCCTCTGACGGGAGATGCACACTGCCTCGGGAGCTGAGGACGGAACCTAGAGCCTCCCAAAAGTGCGGCCAGTGCACCACCCTAACCTACACCCACCCTCGAAGACGTGCTCTGTGGTCAGGGCCTCCTTGGATGCATTCAACTATGAGACATGCTCCCATGCTCATAAACAGGAAGAATTTTCTAGTCACTCCAGAACACAAAATGAGGTGTATTCTTATCAAATGATGGATACTTATCCTTTTCTCCATGATTCTTGGGCCGTTCATTTTGCTGTTGTTTTTCTGTGTGATTTTACTTCAAGGAAACCATTCAGTACATCTGGAGGTATTTCTGCTGAAGAAATGACACTCAAGAGAAAAAAAAATAGAAAAACTAAATGAAATACAGAAATCTTTAGACAAATTTCTTATTTCCAAATAGATACTTAATCTGTGTTGGCCAAGTCTAGGACTAGACATGATGACTTCTAATGTTTCCAATCGAAGGATCGCGAAAACACTTCATAAATATGAAAATGTGTGATCTCTCGATTCACTAATTGAGCGCATACTTACTGAGTGACTACTGTGTGCCAGGCCTGTGCTAACTGTGTGGAGGGAGGAAAGGGCTCTGAGCAAACAGCTCACAATAACTGCCCTGCGGAGCTTATGTTTTATTGGGAGAACAAAGACACTCATCACAATAAGCCAGGGCTGTGACTGATATGCTAGATGTGACAGGTGCTGTGGAGAGAAACAGAACCTATGGGAGGTATTTAAGGTGGGGAGTGGTCAGGGAAGGCCCCCTACAGGAAGAGGGGTGAGGGAACCCTCTAAGGGAAGCGTGGTCCAGATCTGGGAGCTGTGGCTGGAGCACAGGGCTGGGAAGCAGGGGCTCCAGACCAGGGGCCTGAGGAAGAGGGACCTGGGAGCTGGTATGCTGGGAGCATACTTTCACAAGGCAGGGCCAGAGCAGAAGCCAGGAGGTCAGGTGGGATTTTCTTTCTAGGCCAAGTGAAAAAAGCCAGCTGCAGGGTCCAGGAATGTGGAAGCCTTGCTGTGCAGCCCGGAGTAAATCTCATGGAGTGGTCTAAGTAGAAGTGCTAGGTAAACTGCAAATTGACAAACAGTACACATTTTATCAGCAAAGGTTTTAGAATTTTGTCATCTGCCAGCATAGGAGCTACCTTTGAGACCACAGCAGCTACAAGGCGAGTCCAGTTCACAGGGGTAGAAAGCAGTGGAAAATCAGCAGAATAATTGTTGCAGCCAAGAGCCACAGATGGGTGCTCGGCTCCTCGGTGAAAGCGGAGAGCAGGACCCGGCTGTCTCGGTGCAGCTCCAGGACCAGCTCATAGACCCGCCCCTGCCCAGCCTTTGATGTCCACCTCGCCAGCGCTCTGGTCAGGAAGGCCAGACAGACCCCGTGCACTCCAGAGAGCGGGCACGTGGTATTTCTGCAGTCACCGCATCAAAAATGTCAAACAGCCAACAACCTAGAAAAGAGGCAGCGAAGTGGCCTTTGGGTTGGCCAGGTCACAGGGACAGGCCCATTTTAATTTATGGTGGTGCCTTATCTCACTTTCCTGGTGCCATTCTTTACAAACCACATGTCTGTGGCAACCCTGCAGATCTACAGTGAGTCACATGGAATTTTGAAATGAGGGCATGTTTTTTAGACATAATGCTGTTACACACATAATAAACTACAGTATGAGCATAATTTCATTTGTATTGGAAAGTCAAACAAATATACGTGAGTCATTCTGTTGTGATAGTTTATTCAGTGTTCTGGAATCAAACTCATGATCTCTCTGAGGTGTGCCTTTGTACGTCCATCTGTTGCTGCTCATGAGAATGGACTGCAGCCACCATCACCTTTTCAGTCTGACTTCATTGCCTGTGTGCAGCCCTGGAAGCTGTTTTCAAAGAGCACTTTTGTGGCCCTTGTGTGAGTGGCATTGGCATCACATACAAGCTTGCTAGAAATGTAAGAACTGTGCTCCACAAGGAGCCTCTAGTCAGTGAAGGCAAACCTTCTAGTGCTTTCAAGGATACAGCCCGCTTTGGGCTCGCATGCCACAGGTTCATCACCATGGCTGCAGATGATTCTCTTGTAAGCAGAGATGGGGCAACCGTCACATCCTGGGCAGTGGCATCTCCAGTTTTAGAAGGGCTCGGTGCACACAAACACAGGTAGCAACCCTGCGGGGGCTGATCCTGGGTCCCCTCACATGGCCATCTGCAAGATGCAGGCACTATACAAGGCCCCACCAGACTAAGGCCCCTGTGTCCAGCCTGAGCGCTAGTCCTGTGCGGTTCCTGAGGAGCTAGGGGACTGCCAGGCCTTACACCCTCTCATCCTTGGTGTGTCTCTCCAGTCCCCTACCTCATCCCACCTTCAGCTCCTTTCTTCATAGCATGAGATGTTTCTGCAGCCCATGCAGGCCCATCCAGCTCTCAGCTATGCTTAGCCTGGACCTGCCGCTGCCTGGGATCTGGTGCTCTTCAGTGGCACTGAGCTCAGGACACACACTGGCAAGAGCTAAGCCACCCCAGTCTGGGCACGTTCTCCCTGACTTCCTTCCAAGGAAATACCCTGCCACTGCTCTGTTTCCATGGGGCCACCCACTCTCAGGGTCACTGGGTGGCAGAGGCTGACAGTGAGTGGCCTGGCCAGGGTGGCAAGGGCAAGCACTGGGGTATAAGGACTTGCTGAAGTCTTCCTATTTAGTGCCCAACTGTGCTGGGCATCTCCATGGATACAGGTAACACAGGTCTGTAATTTACAGTGTGGCTCTGTCCCCTCCAGGGCTTCCTGCAGTGTCTGCTGGATGGTCATCCCTTCTAGAGTGGCTCCTGCATGTTAGTCCCTCTCACAGAATGGGGAACCTCTGGAGGTAGGAGAAATAGGAGGACTGGTTCCTCACTGCTGCCCTGGCTGGCCCTGATCTGCCTGCTAAGTGACATCCACGCTGACACTTGTCACTGGTTTGTCCTGTGTGGACTGAGCTTGGCTTTGAACCCAAGTTCAGATTCTCATTTGGATCTCTGTGTGACTCTAGTTGGATTCAGTCCAAAGTGGGAGATCAAGGTCTCCCACTTAGCAAGACCCTTCCATCTGGGCATTGCTTGGCTACTTAGTAAACACATTTTTGTTGACTCGGATAGAAATGCCAGGGAAGGGCAGGTCCAGGCACATTGCCTTTGGGGCAGCTGATAAAAAGTGCCTGTTGAACTTGAGATCCCAACACCCTCTTCAGTGGGCTGACAGATGGCCCCAACTGTGTTCCTATCCCTGGAGCATGTGAAGAAATCTATCTATGGAAAGGGAATGTTATGGTTGATATATTGTGCCAAACTGAGAAGTTTAGAAGTTTAACTAAGTCACTCAACAGGGAGCCAAGGTCCTTACTTTGTAAACATCCTCAGCCTGTGCAAGAGGAGGGCATGGAGATTTTGTGAGTGCTACACACACCCTGAAGGGGTGGTAGCCTGCTTACAATAGAAGCGAGGAGAAGAGGCTTGCTTTTCCCCTGCTGCTTTTCCTCTTGTTGCTTTGCTGTCTTTTGCCACCTTGAAGTGTCACCCTTGGGCCATGCCATCTTGCCTTGGAGCTGATCATAGACTGAAACTTCCACAGACTATAAGCTAAATTTTCCTTAATTGTGGGTGTTGGATATTGTGTCCTAGCAATAAGAGAAAAGTAACTAAGACAGAATTTGGTACCAGGATTGGGGTCATTGCTGTGGATATAGCTGACTGTATGGTTTAAAAACCACTGGGAATGGCTCATGGGAAGAGTTTGGAAAGATTTGAAGATATCACCTGAAAGAGTAGTGATGGAATGTTTTAGGCTGTTCTGCATGGGAGATTCTAGTCAGAGCTGAAAACACCAGAAGGCTGATAGAAATTCTGCCAGTAAAGACCAGGCTCAGGAGGTTTCTGCTGGAAAAGACTGCATTGAGTGCAGGACTGCAATTGATGTATGTTATGGGTTGGCAAAAAGTTGGTATTTGGCTTATGTTCAGAGTCTTTGCCTGAGACTAAAATTAAGAGCAGTGGACTAATCAATCTGGCAGAAGAAATGTCAAGGCAATTGAATGTTGAGGCAATAGCATGGCTAATGTTGAGGGCTTTTAGCCAGATTTATGTTGTGAATCAAGAGCAAAAAGCCCAGCAGGATGATTTAAAATATTGCAAGCTTGAACAGAAAGGAAGCTCCAATAAAGCTGTGGACTGCAAAGATAAAACTGAGGAGATTTTAAGGAGAATATAAAAGATGGTCCAAGGCCATTACAAGAAGCAGTAAGCCTCCACCCTTTGCAACTTCAAAACTACAAAAGTGAAAAACTTTGCTTTAAGGAAAAAGTTGTAGAGCACTGTGTTCTAGAATGGCAGCAGCAAAGAAAATTTATTCCTCAGAATTGGATTCAGAGTGCCCAGTAATCCAAGGACTTGACCCTTACAGCCAAGAAAGGAAAACTGGGCTACTGCTTTAGCTGGCAGCAGACTGTGGCATCATCCGTGTGCCACTGGTTTTAGGTGCATACAGAATGCAAGAGTTATGGGATTAAAAGGGTTTCTACCTATATTTCAGAAGGCCTGGGAGGCCAGGCAGTGTGCCCCTGAGAGGGCAGTGTGTGAGGCGGTGAGTGTGAAGCCAAAGGTGCAGTGGAGAATCCAGAAGTTTAGAAAAGCCAGGAACATGGATCATCTGAGGAAATCTGTAAGGAGGGAGCAAAGCAGGCCTAAGAGGGAAGCCATAGGAACTGTAACCACCAGAAGTGCCATAGGGGTAGAGTCACTCAAGCCCTTTGAGCTCACAGTTTGCCACAGATTGCTTCAGATGCTGCATGTGGAACTACAGGATTCAATGTTTGCTCTGTTGGATTTTGGACTTGCTTTGGTCCCAATCCTTTGTATTCCCATTTGTACCTTTTGCAATAGGAATGTTTGTCTTGTGCCATTGAATGTTAGAAGTGTTTAACTTTCTTTTCATTTGTACAGGGGCTTGCAGCTAAGAGTTTGTCTTACATCTTAGAGGAGACTTGAGACTTGGACTTTTCACCAATGCTAAACTATTAGGACTTTGGAAACTCTTAGAGATGGACTAAGTGTCTTTTGCATAAAGAGATGTGCATGAGTCTTTGGGGGCCCAGGGATGGAATGTTATGTTTCTAATGTAACATAATGTGGATATACTTGATATTGATACTGGTTCTTAAGAATTGTTAAACTTGTGTTATAATTTTGTTTTTTTGTATCAGGGATCAGACTCACAACCTCACTCTTGCCAGGCAGGTGCTTATGCCATTGAGCTAAATCCCCAGCCCCCTGTGTTATAATGTGTAAGTTGTGAAATAGTATGAATAAGCATGTCTTTTTTTTTTTTTTTTTTTGTACCAGGGATCAAACTCAGGACTTTGAACTTGCCGGGCAAGCGCTTATGCTGCTGAGCTATGTCTCTGGCCAAATAAGCATGTCTTATGTCTGAAACTCTGTTTAAAGAAATGTGTCTGGTTGCCAAGTTGACAAGGGGTGGATTGTTATGGTTGATACATTGTGTCAAGTTGAGAAGTTCAGAAGTTTAAGCCACTCACAGAGCCCGGGGTTCTTACTTTGTTAACAGCTTTATCCTGTGCAAGAGGAGGGCAGGGAGATTTTGTGATTGCTACACCCAGCATGATGGGGTGTAGCCTGCTTATAATATAAGGGAGGAGCAGAGGCTTGATCCTCACTTTTTACTCTTACTGCTTTGCTGTCTTCTGCCACCTTGAAGTGTTGCCCCTGTGCCATGCTACACTGCCTTGGAGTCAGCTGATTATGGGCTGAAACCTCCACAAACTGTGAGCTAAATACCCTTTTCCTTCCTTCATTTGGGGTGTTGGGTATTTTGTTCTGGCAGTGAGAGAAAAGTAACTAAGATAGAGGGCTTTGCAGGGCAGCATCCTGAAACACCTGGGTGGGCCCTGTAACCGCTTGTGATAAGCGGAAACAGTGAGGGAAGGATATGAACACAGCTTCTGAAGAGACAGCCACGTGTTGCATGTGCTGAGGCCTGTGTAGGGTTCCTTTCCCTCAGCCTGGAGACAAAACGAATACCACCTATGTTGTCCTGGTCCAGAGGAAATGACTTTGGACCTCTGGCCTGAGAATTGTTTGGCTTGTGGTAGTTTCTGTTTGGTTGGTGTTTTTGTTTGTTTCTACATGCTGGGGATTGAACCCAGGGCCTGCTGCATGGTAGGCAAGGGTGTTACCACAGAGCCTTACCCCATCACACTTTGTAGTGTTTTAATCTGCTATATCTGTGGCCATGTGTTTTAGCAGACACAAGAAAGGAGTCCATGGCTCTGCTGTGACCCTGCGGCCCATGTCCCTCCGTCTGCATGGCCCTGCAGCCACTCTTAGCCCCATGAGGCAGCCTCCTTTCTAACTTTGCAGTCTGCTCTTATGGGAACTGTCCAATCTGCTGCATCCAGGGCCACTCTGCCCCACTCACCATGGTGTCTCTTGGTGGGAACAGTGCTGGGTTCCAGCATCACCAAGCTGGGCCACCTTGTCTATCACATCGACCGAGCCACTAAGCAAGCCCTGGATGGCCAAGGCTGCCTTCACCAAACCCATATCACAGCAGGTTTTTGGATTTCCAGTCCTGTTTCTGGGAGCTTTCACACCCAGACTGGTTCATGCTGTTGTGTCCTTGGAAATGATACCATACGTGGTTTGTATAGCAGGAATGGTGGAGTGGGAACTGGATTTGTGATTGAGATAAAATCAGACACATTCCAGGCATTGCCCACCGTATCTTCAGAGCCAGGACATAGCTCTCTGAGTCTTTATAATTCTACACAGAAAAGCCTTCCTGGGTACTCTGAACTCAAGCCTGGCTCTCATCCACTCCACAGAGTTCAGAAGGACTGGGACTCATGGGACAGGAGGAGGGGAGCTGTTGCCCTGCAAGACTGAGTCAGGGGTGCTAAAAGAACCCTGAGAACATTCGTATTCTAAGCTGGGAAGAGCCTGAGGAATGATGGAACAATCAGCAAAAATTTCTAAAGTCTCTATAGGAAAAAGGTTTTTGCCTCTTATTTTAATAAAAGCTTATTTAATAAAAATAGTATGAAAATTTTCTCAAGGATCCTATCAATAGCAATAATTAACCAACTATATCAGAACTATCAATTTAAACGAAAAGGCCAGTTTTTATTATTTTAGAAAATGCTTGCCAGGCGCGGTGGCACATGCCTATAACCTAGCACTTGGGAGGTTGAAGCTGAGGCTGTGCAGTGAAACCCTGTCTCAAAAAAGAAAGCTTATTTTCAGTGGTATAATCTGGGAAAGACGTGGTTATGGCACAAAAATCAAATGTAAAACACAACAAATATCTTCAAATGCACTAGTTTCTAATTGCTTTTAGTGCAGTTTAAATAGCTGACTTAGGAAAAACCTTATGACAATTTTGTAAAGTGAAAGGGAAAAATCATTTAGGCAATAAATCAGTGTGAGTAGACTCAAGATTTGCAGTGTAACACAGAAGGAGGAAGACAAATACATTCCCTGACTTCTTTTCTTTACTTTTTTTCTTTTCCAATGCTGGAGATGGACTCTAGGGTCTCATGCATGCTAGGCAAGTACTCTACCACTGAGCTACATCCCCAGCCACCATTTCTTGACTTTAAACATATTATGTTCACACACTATATCTAAATATTCTGAACTAATGGCAGGAATTGATTGATCTTTATGAAATATATTTACCCTCCTTAAATTATTACTTCCTAGAAGTATTTACTGTGGTGGAGAGCCACAAATAATGTTTCAAATATCAGAAGAAAAAATTTCAGTAAAAGACTTTATTACTGTATTTAGTAAAAGACTAAAAGAACTACAGGAAGTGTTAGTAATAATAGTAACCCAATTTAGAACAGATGTAAACCCCACTTTCAAAATTTGTATTCTTTGCAAGGATAGGGATTGAACGTAGGGCCTCACACAGGCGAGGCAAGTGCTGGATCACTGCCCCCGCCCCCAGTCCATAGGTTAATTTTAAATACAGTGATGTTTGATTTTTATTTCTATCCCAGGTATTCTTGTATAAGAATTCTACACTCTATCAACTTATCCAGATCAAACAAAGCCACACTATGCCAGAAATATGCTGGCTTGCTCTTTTCTCCCTTTTCTTGGTAAACTTAAGGAAACTTTTTGGGTGAATTTTATGAAAAGAAGAAAAAAACAGTAAAATAAAAGCTTAGAAAGTGATAATAAATATTTTAGAACTGAAAACATGGATTTGGGCCCTGTGACTACAGTGATGTTAATGTTTTGTAACCACCACAGACTGTCAGGGTCAACAGATGACTGCTCCTAAAAGCATGGATGTAAGAAGTAGCTGTGTTTGTGGACTGAACGTCATGTGTGTAAATGTAGGAGGTGCAACGCCCGAATTTTAAACTAAGCTTAGATATTTTAATTTTTTTGTTAACTCAATGGAAAATTAGTGTCAGTAAAATGTCCAAACCATTAACAGGCTACAAAAAATGTGTCTGGAATCTTGTCCATAAGGAGATGCAATTTCTATTTGTACTGCACAATTTCAGCACCTAAAATGATGGTTAAATACGATTCCACACCCCCATGAGGGATGAGGGCCTTCAGGACACAGAAGCTTCAGCAGCAAGTGCAGGGCGCACCTTCACTTTCCCATGAGTTGAATCAATATACTACGTGCCAGGCAAGTTCCACAGGCAGTTCTACGGTAACATCTTCTTAATAAATCAGTGGTTTTTAAGTATGTGATCCAATTTTGCATCCTCGTACCCATGGACTTAATGGGTCAGCTAAGCTGCATTCAGCTAAACAACTAGTATTTTCACAGACAAGAATTTTAAAATGTAAAGGCCAAACACAGTTATAGTTATCACTCTCTTCTTTATCCGTGCTCAAAATTAAATGGTGGGTAAACAGGAAGCTTATTGTTAATTCCCATTTATCACAATAGATGTTAGAGAACTAAGGAAGCGTTCACACTCACGCCTGAGCTGGCTTGTGCCCTCTCACGACTGCTCCTGCTGCTGTGAAGAGGAGGAAAGTTTCCACCCAAACTCCTTCCGCTGGGGAGATCAGGCCTGCTGCCTCTGTATGAGTTAGAAGTTGGCCATCTTGAGCGGCCTGAGTGAGATTCGCAAGGGGGCACAAGAACTGAGGAAAGTCACGCAGATTATTTTCCAAAGGGCTTAATTCTGCTTCTGGGGTATGTGTGGTAAGTTAGCATTTTTGAAGCCTAGGTGGTTGACTGTAAGAGTGCATCCTGTGGTAAGCAGAACACACTAGTGAACCATCTGTGTTTGACTCACAAACAAAAGCAGATGTGCACACGGATTTGAGCACTGCAAATCACACTTCCTCACACTGGGTGTATTACCCTTATGATACAGACAGGAGTCACGGGTGAAAGGTGGTGAACCACAGCGAATCATCAGGAAGTCAACTCGTGCCCCCAGGGGCTCCCTATAGGAGACCCTGCCCACGCAGGACCAGCACCCTACAGGGCAGCTCCTGGGGGCAGCGAGTGGGTGGCCTCGCCCCAGCACCACTCTTACACAGGCCATGAAACCCCTATGCTTTTATTCACACTTTAGAAAGCAAATAAGCTGCCCACAAAGAATGGTTAGGAAACTTGAAGTGTTTTATTTTGTACTGTATGTTTTTTAATGTAGATCATCACTGATGCCTGTGTATGAATGATTTTTCTGGCAATGGTAGTTAACTTTTAACTGCTCGTTCAAAAATTTCACAACCTCTAGGATTTCACAATGTAAATTTCCCCCTGCTTTTATTTTGGATAGTGCATTCTCAGAGACTGGCTGACTTAGGAAGATTTTTCTTTTTAAAGAAAGTTAAAAATCTTTAGTAGAATGTATTAGGACAAATCACCAACCTCTGAGCCAGTGTCCTTTCAACAGCACCTTTGTTCCTGAAGGAATGGGGGAAGTGAAGTGGTATACCTGTCCCATTCAGATCAAAGCACAAAATATTTTAAAAAATAAATACCTAAGGCATACCTGCCACACTTTTACATCAGTTTCCTCAGCATCGCACGGTGCTCTCGAAGGCCCCTGCGACCCCACCTGCCTTCTTCTAGGGCCCCCCAGGGCCCTGTCCCACGGTCAGCCTCTGGAGGGTAACTGTTCCTTGTCACTTGTCATGAAGCCTGCAGTTTGTCATCCTGAGCTTCACATGCAATTTCAGAAATTCAAATGACACTATGTGGACGCACTCTAAATCTTTTTTTTAGTGCAGTTTGGCAAATGTCCCAAATGAAATCCAACTCTAAGTTCAGCATATGCAAGCAGAGGTAGAGCTAAGCACCCCTGTAGCTCTCTGGGCTGTCCGGAGGCTTGGCGAGGTTTTCTTGGCAGAAAACCCAATTGTCGGACTGAAGGGCTGCAGACACCTGTCGCTTCATCACAACAGAACAGTTACCCAGGGACCGCGGAGGCCTTCACAGCCAGGCCGCGCTGCTGAGGGCACCCCCGCCCCGCCCGCCCGCCCTCCCCATCTCAGAAACACTGGCACCATCTGCTAGAACTCACAGTGCTAAGAACAGCAAGCATTGAACACGGACCCTGACCGACTGACCCTCGTGTCCTCCTCCGCGGCCTGCGGCGCACCCTCCGCAGGATCTCAACTGCGCTTTGGTTTGGGCTTCCGGAAAACGGGTGTCACAGAGTCGTCTGGAGCAACCTCGGCTAGATGGCCAGGTCCCCCGGCTTGGCCCGTCCGCTGCTGGCCTTGCTGGACCTGCCGGGGTCCTCGGGGGGCGGGCCGGGCACCTCCGCCTCCGGGGTGCCCGCCGGCGTGCTCCCCGCCAGACTGCTGCCCTCTCCAGGCTCGGCCTCCGGCGCCGGCGGCGGGCCGTGGCCTGCGGGGCCCAGGCCGGCGAGCGCCCAGGCCGGGGTCGGGGGCCCCTCGGCGCGCGCCTGGTCTGGGGCCGCCTCTGCGAGGTCCGCGGCCGGCGGCGGGGCCTCCGCCGAGCCCAGGCGGCGGGTCACTCCCGCCTTGAGCTTCTTCCAGCCCAGGTGGTAGATCTCCAGCATGTTGAGCGCCAGCGAGGCGCAGGCCACCGCCAGCATGAAGAGGATGAAGATGGTCTTCTCCGTGGGCCTGGAGATGAAGCAGTCCACCGTGTTGGGGCAGGGCCAGCGGTCGCAGCGGTACAGCGGCTGCAGCCGGAAGCCGTACAGCAGGTACTGGCCGGCGATGAAGCCCACCTCCAGCAGCGTCTTGAAGATGATGTTGAAGACGTAGGTGCGCAGCAGCGCCCCGGCCATGCGCACCCGGCCGCGCTCCTCGGGCCCCGCGGGGTCCTGCGAGCCCGGCCCGGCCGGCGCGGGGGGCGGGTTGTCGCCGCTCAGCGACGCTGCTGCGCGCTCCTGCTTCTTCTCCTCCATGCGCACCAGGTGCAGCACGTGGCCCAGGTAGATGAGCGTGGGCGTGGACACGAAGATGATCTGCAGCGCCCAGAAGCGCACGTGCGAGATGGGGAAGGCGCGGTCGTAGCACACGTTCTCGCAGCCGGGCTGCTGCGTGTTGCAGGTGAAGTCGGACTGCTCGTCGCCCCACACCTCCTCCGCCGCCGCGCCCAGCACCAGGATCCGGAAGATGAACAGCACGGTCAGCCAGACCTTGCCGATGACCGTGGAGTGCTCCTGCGCGTTCTCGAGTAGCCGCCCCAGAAAGCTCCAGTCGCCCATTGCTCCAGACTCCTAACCTGTAAGGGGACATTGCAGGAGGTTAGCGGAGGCGGTGGCCGGCGCTCCGGGCACCGCGGCGCCTGGGCAGCTTCGCTCCGAGCGGGGAGCTCCGCAGTGTCCTCCCCATCACTGTTCGGCCAGCCTCAGACCACAGCTACTGGGCTGAGTGAGGAGAGACGAGACCTGTCCTTAGCAGGTACAGACTGCCCATTCTCTGCACAGTACAGGGTGACCACCATTTCCGCAGCATCCATATGGCACTAGGTGTGTGACAATCTAAAGTATACAGAAGGGTGTGTGTGGGGGTCCCGTGCAAATCCTGAGCATTCTTGGGTTTTGGTATGTGGGGACTGGGGGCGAGGGCAACTGTACTCAGCTCCCTTGGTCGTGGTCTGCGGGATGAAACAAATGCCCACAGTGCAGGGGACCAGTGGTAGCTGTCACACTAGGCTGGCCCTGGTTGGCCATGGAAACCAGAGCTAGGAGGAGAGAGAACTTCTCCCAGACTCCTCCTCCTCACATGCCTCTCCTGCAGCCCGCGGCGTGAGCTCCGGACCCTGCAGGCAACCGCAGCAGTGGAATCCCCGTTAGTTCCTGTGGGTTCACAGCGACTGTGCCCTACCGGCAGTCACTGCCACGCTACTTCATGATTCAGCCACACTCACACCACCTCTCCCGTTACTTTTCTTCATGTGCTTAAATTTATCTTAAATAGGAAATGTTACATCACTGCTGTAAAAAGTAAACATTTGTATGGCACACAGACAGTTTCAGAACGCACTGATGAAAACAAAGTTGTTACATTTCACTGGACAGTTTGTCAAAAGTTCTGGACATAAGCACTTGTTTAAATGATGTCAGGAGGATGAGGTGCTAAACAGCTGTCCCTCAGCACCCAAAGGCAATAGGTTCCAGGACCCCTAAGCTACCAAAACCTGCACATATTCAAGCCCCTTATATAAAATAATCCAGTATCTGCATGCAACGCTTCTGTATCCATTAAAACATCTCTAGTTAACATACAATGTCTAATATAGTGTGTACCTTATGTAGTTAATGCTGTGTTGATTAGGCAGTAATGACAAGAAAAAGTCTGTAATGCATTGTTCAGACACTATTTTTTTCTAAATATTTTTGACCCTTTGTTGACTCTGAAGATGTAAAAGGCTGTACTGGTAGCAAACTGAGACCTTTCCCAAGACCTCCCCAGGTTGGAAATGACCAGGGCATGCAGGTGAGGCTCAGCAGGACCTGGCGCCTGCTGAGGTGCTTGGGCCTGGCTGGCCCTGGCCATTCTGCCCCAACTTGGGCTCCAGTCGGTAAGGACAGTCCCTGCAGGGCACATTGGCTATTGACTGGCACTAGTGGGACCAACGTGTATCCAGTGTGCTGCTGGGTGCTGGGGCCATACACCAGATGCAGCCTGGGTGCTGGTGGGCACTGCCCCCCCAACACACACAAAGAGAGACAGAGATAGAGAGAGAGAGAGAGGCCATCAGAGCACAGTGGGCAGGGTGCACACAGGCGCAGCCCCAGCTGACGGGGCCTGAGTGGCAAGGTACGGGCTGCAGACCACACCCCGGGAAGCAGGTGTCCTTTCTCTAGCTGGGCTCATGGACTGACAGTTCCATGGCTGTACAGGGATGTGAAGAGGTAAGATGTGGCCCCTCTCTGAGGTGGCAGTGCTCTGTAGTCACAGGTCCACATGTCTGCTGCTCAAATGGGCTGCACTGTGAGCTGGCAGAGAAGGCTCCGGGTCCCTGAGGTCATTCTTTGAGCCATGAGCGTGCCCAGCTCTCAGGCAGTCACATGGACTCTGCTCCTTGTAAATGTAAGCTTCATAATTTATTTTTGGTACTGGGAATTGAACTCATGACCTTGCACTTGCCAGGCAGGTGCTGTGATAAATTTTAAATTTTATAATGTTTATTAATTTTTATGAATAGATTTGGAGGTAAATAAAACTTTGTCAGCAATCTAAAGAAACAGATCAGTGTTAATCCCTTCTTCAAATACACTTCCAAGTTTTTACCTGTTCAGTTGAGATTTCAGTTAGGGAAATCTAACTCTGCAGTCTACCGTTTCCTAGTTGCATGTTGTGACTGGCATCTTTTTGCATGCTCTTAGTGGTAAGATGCTTCACGTTAAAAATTTAATTACTGTGCGTGAGGAACCCCCTCTTTTCCAGGAGGATGTTGGGGAACCTTCTAGGTGACCTCCTGCTTCTCCAAACCACCATCCTAACGGAACTCGTGGCCATCCCCAGCATGGGCGCTCAGGCTTCCCTGCGAGGCTGCAGTGTGGTCTGAGGGCTGGGCCTTGGTCCCCAGGGTGATGGTGTCGAAAGGTGGTGGAAGCCTTTGTGGGGGGCCTTGCTCACTGGGAGGGCGCCCTCAGGAGGGATTATGGGATTCAACCTTTCTCCTGAGGCTTCTTAGAAAGGTGAGCACGCACGCTACACACACGTCTGCCACGACTGCGGGGGTTGTGGGGCAGGGACAAACACGTCACCATGTGCTCCCTGGAACTGAGGCAATGCCACTGCCATATTCTTGAGCCTCCAAAACTGTAACCCCTTCTTCAAAGGGACCTGTGTCAGGTGTTCCTTGTAGTGGCAGAAACACCCCCGTGGTGCCACTGGCCTGGGGCCCCCTTTGTGTCCCCTGAGACCTTCTGAGGCCCAGTCCTGTGCACAGCCATCAGGCCTCTGCAGACAACTGTGGCAGCACGTGCGGCCCACTGGGACTGACCCGGCCTTTCTTATTTTTTGAGACAGGCTGGGCTTGAAGTCACTATGTAGACAAGACTGGGCTTAGACTCTTGGCGATCCTCCTGCCTCAGCCACCATACCCAGCCCCAGTTTTAAAATGCCATCACACTGCCTCTGCATGTTGATTCTGTGGCTGCTGAGCTGCCTCCTCTCCTGCCCTCGGGGGTGGCTGGTACAGGCCCCACAGCTGCCTGCCTGGGGTGCCCTCCCCTCCAGGCCACGTGTACACGAGCAGCCGTGGGTCCCCTCTCAGTGGTGTCCTCTCTCTCGTGTCCCAGGACACCTCTGTCTCTGATCTACAGAGGCGGCCGGTGCACCTGTGCTCTGTTCCCCTGCACCGGACGCTGGACCCCTCCTACGACGTCCGAGGACAGCAGTGAGGCTGTGCATTCGGCTCGCGTCTGGGGAGAGGCCGCAGCCTTGGCCACCGCCTGACATGCGGCTGCGCTGTGACTGTCACAAGCACCACGAGAGAACTGTGAGGCCCGGATATGGTGCACCCTCTCCACAGGCTGGCACACACAGGCTGGCACACGCAGCAGGGCAGGGGCTGCTGTGCGCCTTGAGCCCAGGGCTCCGTGTCGCCCTGAGGGCCTGGAAGGCGCAGGGTGCCACAGCCTCAGGACGCCCTCAAGCAAGGACCTGCCCTACCCCATGCACCCCGTATCACTGCAGGGAACAAGGGACAGTCTTCCTGCTCCTCTGCCAGCTCAGCCCCCTCCAGGGGCGTCCACCCAGGCGCTCAGAAATCTCAAGTGTGCCAGCCTGGAGAACAAGGCTATGTTGCCATCGAATACCGTGTCTGTGCCTGCATCAGCCAGGACTCTGCAACCCTGGCAAGGGGGAGCAGAGCTTGTCCTACGTGGGAGCCCTGGGTCACAGCGTAGCGTGAGCTGGAACACGGTGAGGTCCTCTGGAAGAGAACGTGGGACACACAGAGATGTAAAAGTAATAGTGACTTTGACCTTGAATTCTAATTCTAGGACAACACACTAAGAAAATAACCATGGAGTTGGATGAATGTTTGTATATTATTGTAATGTTACCTAAAGGACTAGCTTATAGATCCTTTCTAAGGATCTTCTTGAAAAAGTTAAAGACATATTACGGAGATGCAGGCATACCCGTGATTACAGCAGACAGTTGGTAACAGCCACAGCTTGGAAGTGGCCTTTGTGCCCACCAACAGAGGCGTGGATAGACGTGGTAGTTATGCACAGTGCAGTACTACTGTGCCACAAAGAAGAGTAAACTTGAGTCATCTGAAGCAAAATGGGTGACCTCGAGACAGTAATGTTAAGTGAAATAAAGCAGACATGCAAGCTTTAATGTCACATGGGGTCTCTTGTGTGAGAAACCCAAAATATAAATAAAGAGCAAAATAAAAGATGGGTCATAGGACACAGGGAGCTGGCTCTTCTGCAGAAGGGAAGGAGACCAAGAGATGGAGGTGGGGCAGAGGCATGGGTGGGAGGGGCTGAAGAAGGAATCAAGGTGTGTTGTGTACGTGCGCCAACTCCACACAAGGATGCCACATTACGTACTAATAAGGAAAAGAAAAGTGGAAAACGAAGGAACTGCGAGAAGAGAGACTTCACTAAGGGACTGCAGTCACAGCACAGTGGCTGCTGCAGGTGACACAAGTCTGGCCAACTCTGCTCACATCGTCCTCTCCCTTGTCCACCTCCGCTGTGACTGGAAAGAGAAATCTTTGCTCCTCATCCACTTTAGCTGGGAGTAACTATAAAAGGTAGTGCTAGCTGGGCCTGTAATCCCAGCACTCTGGGAGGCTGAGGCAGGAGGATCACAAGTTCAAGTCAAGCCTGAGCAACTTAGTGAAACTCTGAATCAGAATAAAAAAGTAAATTGTGCAGTTTCATGTAAAGGCCCTGGGTTCAGTCCCCAGACCCTTACTCCACACAAAGACAGCTCCATGCAGTGAGGTACAAGAAATCGGCTGAAAAACTCTAGGAAAACTGTTTTTCTTTAAAAAAAAAAAAAAAAAAGGCAAACTTCCGCTGCCTATTACCCCCTTTAATCTTACGCACAGACGTGGTCCCTGGTCCCAGACCACGACCTTCAAGCAGGAGCTGGAAAGCACGGAGGAATCATGAAACCCAGACACTGCTGTGACACTGGACCTGCTGGACCGACCCTGCCAGTCACTTGCAGGCTTCTTTGTGTCTTGAGGAAAAGTGCTATTTGTTCAAGTTAGATTTCCCACTGCTCACAGACCAAATACTGCCTAACTGACTCCTAACCCCATGGTAAGGGGCGCTCGGGCCAGCTTCTTGTGCATGCTAGGCCAACACTCACTGCATCCCCAGACCTTTATAAAATTATATTCTGAGACAGGAGCCCCTACATCATTCTGGTTGGACTTGAACTTGTGATCTTTATGCGTCAGCCTCCTGAGTAGCTGGGATAAAAGTGGTGTGCAACCATGATAGACTATCTTAAAGCCCTTACAAAATAAGGCCAGGCATAAATGAAAGCTGTGGCTCATTCATAAATCCTACAATGTACATACTCCATATAATTCACAACTCCTGAGGAATATATCAGCACGTAATTTTAAGCACATCAGTATATATTAGCATATTACATATGGCTTTAAACACAAAGGAGGAATTAGGGTGTGCTGTGTACGTGCACAGCTCCACACAAGGATGCAATGTTCTGTGCTGATAAAGAAGGAAGGGCGTGAAGAAATGATGCTTCGAGGGAGATGGACATGTAAGAGGCTCTCACAGCTCCACGGCCTGGCACACGTGCCTCTGAACACACTCACGCCTGCACGCAGAGGGAGGAGGGGACCCTGAAACATTGCCAGCGGTGTTTCTGACAGTGAAAGACTCTTGTTTCCTGTATGTCTATGCTTCCCACAATCACAAAACAGCACAAGGGATTCACGACTGTGACTTTTTATGTTTTCAAGTCCCAGTGTTTGACAGACTCAGCTGATTGCCTTTTCATTGTTCATCATGGTTTCTACTCTTTTCCTCCCTTTAATCGTGTCTGCAGC
>PVJX010007204.1:0-72514 GCA_004027295.1 Dolichotis patagonum | reverse complement strand
CTTTGTAATTCCTCTGGTTTGATTCCTGCTTCTTCATTAACATACTTTATTCTTAAGTTATAGATCCTCTTGTCATCTTCCAGTCTTTGTATCTTTACTGCCTGCTCCCTTGTTATTTTTAAGAGATCTTCCCTTTCATGACCCCACATTGCAAGCCTGTGTTCAATTTTTGATAGTCTATCTTTGGTTTCTTTCAAGCTGTTTTGCCAGTTTTCTATGGAGTCTTTAGTTTCCTGATAATCTCTTTGAATCTGTTTCATGAATTCTAGGTTTTTCCTGAATTCTTCATTAAATTTTTCTCTCCATTTGTGTTCCTCCATTCTTCTGTCTGTGTCTTCTTGAGAGGTGCCCAGCCCTTCTTTTATTAATCTACTTATCTGTTGTTTAATTTGAATTAATATTTCAGTTTTGGTCCCGCTTACAAGATCCTGAAGATATCTCTTTATGTCCGCTAATACTGTGTTTGATGTTGCATTTTTGCTGCCCTCAGTCTCTTTTGTATTTACCTCTCCTGGATCAATGTTCTCAGGGTTGGGGGTTGGGAGTGTTTTCTTATTTCTCCCTTTCGTCATGTTTTTGGTTCTTTCCATACAAGTGTACAGTGTAATTCCCAGACCCTTTTATTGTTGGGTAAGGTTCCTCTAGAGGGCGCAGGCTAGGAGCTTTAGCCCTCTTCAATAGGTTATCAGACATTAGAGTTCACCCACGGGCAGTGTGCGCTAGCTATCCCAAAAATAAGAGGACATATTACGGTAATCATCCCTAATTTTCCTATCAACTTAATCTGAAGCCCTTTATAACTTGTACTGTCTTATTATCACTGATCTTATTTGAATCTGGTTTGTTAGATTGCTACTTTGTATTGACTGATTTTATTTAAATTTGTTGTGATGGATAGCATCAAGTCTAAGAGTATAGGCAACTACATTGAAGATGACAAGATTCACTAAGATACCCACTCTGGTTTGATTATTACTTGCTTTTGAAGTCTTATAATGTCTCTAATGCTTCATTTTTATTAATGTTGTTATATACTGCTGAGACACCGTGGTAACCATTTTAGATCACCTTGTATTGTGGTTTTATGTGACTTTTCTGCCTCATGCTTTTCTAGGAATTGTTTTGTTTTATCTTGCTTTGTTTTGTTTTTCCTGCTAATACAGTAATGATAGATATACATGTAGAGACTCATGCATGTGTAGAGCTTATAAACAGTTTACGAGAACCAACTATATAACACATGTTGAAATGAACAACTACTTTGAAAAAAAAGAGACATTGCAATACCCAGTGCTGACTCCATAATGTCATGATGTGAAGTCCAGCAAAACTATCACTTTTTGTTCAAAGTGATCTTAGCTTGCTTTGCCTTATTTAAGTTCAACACACATTAAGGTATGGACAGCTCTTTTGAGGAGAATGAGAGACACTATGACAGCCATTCTTGGCTTCCCTAATGTCTGGTCCTGAAGACCTGCAATGCCCTCCTTGTCCTGCTCAGATCAATTCCATACTAGGTTGTTTCATGTGAATTCCCTATATGTGACAATATGGACAACTATTTGGAAGAAAACAAGAGTCAATATGATAGAGAGTGAATATCTCTTATTGTCTAGTTTTGAAATTTTTGTCTCTCATATTGCTTTCTTGTGATCTGCTTTGCTCTGTTTTGTTGTGTTTAATTTTACCCTATTGATATAATTGCATGTATATTTGAGTGGGTAAGATGGATGACCATATTGCTGTTTTTGTCAGATCGTGGAGCAGAGCTGTTAACAGTATCACTGTTTGAATGTCTACTTTATATGTTTTAACTTTGTAATTTGAACAACTACTTCCAAGAAGTCAGTATGTAATTTGTCAAGTAATAATTTCTTAGGTTTTTTTTGTTATTGTTTTTTTCCTTTTTTCCTTGGAATACTGTATTGTCGCTACCCTTTATTCTGTTTTGTTTTTTTTTTTCTTTTTAAATAAAATTATTTTTTAAAAAAAGAAATATATAACTTGTATAAGAAATAAAAATCTTGACCATTCGTGGACTGCAGAGGGAGTGAACTAGGCCTCACAAGGAGGTGACCCTTGCCTGGAAACTTGCACCATGCATGGGCCGCTGCCCGAGTGGGGACAGCCAGAGGCCAAGCCTCTCTCCAAGGGAGAGAACCAGGCCTCACCAGGAGGTGAGCCGCTCCTGGAAACCGGATCACTTACACTGTTTTTTTCAGTTGGGTTGTATTCTCTTTTGTTTTGTTTGACTGTGTTAAATCTGATGGCTGGAGCAGCTATTTGAAAGACAGGAAGATATATTATGGTAGCCATTTGGATTTACTAGTGGCTTGTTTGAAGTCCATTATTGCACTCATTGTTCTGTTTTTATTGTTTGTATTCTATTGTGTTCTGTTCAATTTTTACTATGTCCAAAGGTATCTGCAAATATTTTGAACAAAAAGCATTATGATAACTATTGTTGATTTGATAAGGTTTTGAAGCCCTGTATCACTTATATGGGTTTATTTTGATGGATTTTATTCTGTTTTATTTTCCTTGGTTTTATCCTCTTTAAAATAAAAAATATAAAGAAATAAGAAAATAAAAATCTTAGGCAGCAGTCATCATTTCTTGAACTCAAACTTTTTTCATCTCCAGACTAAAAACTGGTTAGATTTTCTTTTGATAGAATCTATTTAAACTTACATAGTTTTGTTTATTTTATTTTTAATTGAAATTTGAGTTTCTCTGGATCTAGATACTTTAATAATTATCTCATGGTACTATCTATCTATATATATATATACTCTAATATATAGATTATTTCTTTCTGCAGCTCACAGAAGTTTTCTTCCATTATGTTTTCAGACATTGTTTCTGTTTCATTTGTTCTGGTCCTTTTGTCAGGAATATAAAGGAAAAGGATATTTTTTATGTGAGATAGAGTTTGAGAGTAATGCTTGCTAACCAGAGGCTGTCATGAGATGACATTAATGACACAGTGTCTCTGAACAAACCAGAATTTAGTCTTTGTATAGTGTTTTGGGAAACATTGGATTAAGGATTAGAGGACTGGAAGAAGGGGAAGCCATTTTGGATTGATGGACCTTTTATCCCTGCAAACCAGCTACCGTAGTGTGCCCATTGCCTACTAACTGACTGTTAGAAGAATGGAATTAGACTTGCCCAATTGGCTTCCAAAAGTCCAGTTATATAAGAAAGTGGGCAAAAATTATTCAATTGCTGCAATATTTTCTTCACTGATCTTGACTGACATCTCCAAGCTGTCAATCTCCCTTTTCTTATTTATTTACATATATTTTTATTTATTGTGCTACTGGAGATCACGTCCAGGTCCATAAGCAATGACAGTCAAATGCTGTACCGTCTAGCTACACCTTCAGCCTGATGCGCTGTTTGGGAAGAAGCCTCCCGAGGAGCTCCCTGCATCTAGCAGTGACCACCTGCATCCCTGCCTCCCTGAGGGTGGCCCACGTGTGGCCCCTGTGTTGTCATCCTTTGTACATTTCCTTCTCTCTGCCTGTGGATTCAGTTGTGGCTAGGTTTAGTTTGTTGCAGATAAGAGTTGTGGAATCTACAAACGTGAGTTTGATTTATTTCAGTTATGAGTAGGGTCTCAAGTTGCCTCCATTTACCTATGAAAGCCTCAATACTATCCTTCTGTATAGCTGCTAATGAAAGGAAAAGAAAGTGTTCAAAAGGAAAGAACAACTTGGATACATGAAAGGACAAAAGGAAGAAGGGAAAAAATCTTGTATATATATATATATATATATATATATATATATATATACACAAGATAGATAGCTATACTACTAATCTCTGTTAGTTGCTTCAAAGGACAATTTATACTTTTATTGTTTGAGTGTTTAATCATTTCTTTCATGCCTAAATTTTATAACCTGAACAACTACTTCTAGGATGACAACATGCAATATATAACTTAGTGTTAATTTCCTACTTTTTAAAAAATTCTATATCATCTTTATCCTTTTTTCTGTCTTGTTTTCTTTAAATAAAAAAATAGAAAAAAATTGTGAAATCTACCAATTTACTAGGTGACAGTGACCTGGTAAACCCCAGGAAAGTTTAAATGATGAATATCCCATTATATAGTGGAACTTTAAGTAGTGCCTTACTTCACAGATACAATTTGGAGATAGAAGCTTGCTTCAGATTTCTTGATAACACCTCTTAAATGTATCTAAGTGTGTTGCATTATTAGATTATTTGCCAGAGGGTGCTCATTATTGTTGAAAGGAAATATTGCAAAAAATAAAAACTAAAAAAAAGAAAGAAAGAATAGAAGAAAGAAAAAGAGATCTGAATCACACTGCTGTCTGGTTTTGTGTGTGCACATTATAAAGCTTGAAAGATTTTATCTTTCAGAATATCTGCTCCAATAGATCACTGGTTATTTTATACTTTCTGCTTAAAAAGTAATATTTGTTTTATCCTTTATATTATAATATTTTAAACAAAAAAATATCTTATATTAGCTTTTCTATAAAAAATTAATGATTTTAAAATTAAGTTAGATATCTAATTAAATTTTTAAATTAAATTATAGTTAATATATGAAATTATATTAAAATATTAAACTGTTTGGAATGCTAGACAAATGGATAAAATGTACTTTTGAACAATCAGTAGCCTAAAATTATCACTATTTGATCATAAATGTTAGTTTAATAAAAATCCAATTTTCTTTACTTTTTAATTTTAATTTATTTACGTTTTTAAAAGTCTGTTTGTTTGTTTTGTCTTTTGGTGACAAGGTTTCACCATGCAGTTCAGGCTGGCCTTGTACTCACTTTGTAGCCCAGGCTGG
Source organism: Dolichotis patagonum (assembly GCA_004027295.1). Classification (NCBI taxonomy): domain Eukaryota; kingdom Metazoa; phylum Chordata; class Mammalia; order Rodentia; family Caviidae; genus Dolichotis; species Dolichotis patagonum. The sequence continues at coordinate 67,677 of PVJX010007204.1, read as the reverse complement.
CCTAGAACTCATGACAATTCTCCTGCCTCAGCCTCCCAAGTGCCGGGATTACAGGCTTGCACCACCATGTCTGACCTCACTTTTGTTTATTATGAAATCCATATTTTCATCATATATTGCAAGAGACAGAGAGGAGAATGTACATTGAGCAAGAAACATTCCAAGTCTCAAGGATGATTGAGGACCTGCCATTATCTGAATGGCAAATGAATAAACCAAAGAATTGGGCTATGTGTCATTTGAATTTTCTAAGAAATTTAGCCCTCATGTCACTGCTAAATTAAAACAAAACAGGCATCTCATTTTTTGATTTAAAGAATGTCAGACAGGAGAATAAAAGAGGAGGCTGGATTGTCTTCCTCCGTGCAGCCTGCTGGATGTGCCCTGCTGAGAGGGAAGCCAGCTCTACTCTCGCCCACAGGATTCCTCCAGGAAAAGAAGGGATTTTGCACTGCCCCAGGGCAATCCACACCCACTTCCTGAGTTCCTGATTCCTGGCACAGCTCCTGAATATGTTTTCTGTTTATTTCCGATCCCAGCTTGGTTGGGAACAGTGTAACGTTCAGGAGAGGCTATGAATCCTAAGATTACGGTAACCAAACCCTCACCCCAGTTCACCTAGCACCCGGAAAGAAGAGGCAGGACTGGCAGGCTTAAGACAGGAAGAGTCCAGGTGCTTCAGACTAAGTGCATCACTCTACTAAAATACAAGCCAGTGCTTCTCAAAGAAGGCTCTTCCATCACCCGCCCCTTTTCCTACCTCTCTCCCTCCCTCCTGCCTTCCTTTTGTCTTCCTTTTTCCTTTTCTCTCTTTGCTTCATTCCTGTTTCCTCTTCTCTCATTCCTCTTTCTCACCTTCCCTCTTTCCTTTCTCTCATCCTCCCTCCTTTGTTCCCTCCCTTCCTCCCTTTCCTGTATTCTTTCCATTTCTCTCTTATTTGTTCTCTCAGTTCTGGGACTATTATAGAGTAAAATCCCACTTGGTAACCCACTTGGGACCCTTTCTATATCTCTCTCAGACAGAAGCTTTCTTTCTCTCAACCTCCATTGTTCCTAAAATTCATGCTTTGATTTTAGAGACCATGAACTCGTACTGTGTGGGTAGATGGATAAAGGGAACATGATAGAGACATGCAACTGAGTGTTGCATGGCCGTCAAAAGAAACAAAATTCATCCATCAGGAAACCATGGGTGAATAGCAAAGACATTGTACTAAGTGAAAAGGACCCAGGTACAGAAAGACAAATACTACATACTCTTTGTAGAGTATGAAGCAGTGACCTTACAGACACATAGAGTAGAATAGTTTTGTGGGAGGAGGGGGACACAGGTAGGGGTACACAGATGCAGCAGTGAATGCCTGATGACTATGGTTGTCAATACTATATATAAATTTAAAACCTACTAAGAGGGTAGACTGTAAGCATTCTCAACATACAAACACACATGCACACACACAGGAGCATAGTAACTACATGGGTCAATGTAAGTTTATTAGTTGGTTATAGAGATTACTTCACAAGCATATATTTATCAAAACATCATATTCTTTATTTATCAATCCTTCTTCAACAAGATAGGAAAAATGCTTTATAACTGGGAGGACAACTGGAAATCAATCTGAAAATGGTTGTGCCAGCTTGTTCTTAGGGTGTCCTTGGAAGGCTTTGGGATGCAAGTGGAAGGAAGCCCTGGACCTCCTGGAGCTTTGCTTTCCTTTCACTACCAGTACATTTGGTTTTTTCAGGTTCTTGTAATAATATTTTATGCAATGATTTATTATTTTAGTAACATTTCCCATCCAAAAAAAAAAAAAAAGAGGTGAAACTAGGAAAATGCTAAGTTGTCTCACATTCATCATTCTGCAGTCAAAAAGTGGGTCTCAAAAAGGCAGAAGAGTTTGGGTGGCAGAAGAGCCAGGTCTTATGTGTCACCAGGCACTCTGCTTAGATTCTGTAAGTGACCAGAACCCCATTCCCACCCCCTGTTCTGCTCAGCAGAAAGAAGAAGAGGGGTGAAGTTTGTACACTTCAGTACTTAGAGCTCCAGGATCTATGAGAAAATTGCTTGGCCATTAGACAAGGCAGCCTTTCATTCCTTCAAATGGGCTATCTACACAGACTTTTCCACTCAGTACAACCCCGGCGTTGTTTTAGTTCTTCGGAACATCACTGCTTTTCTGCTTAAACTTACACTGTCTCCGAGTTAAAGGGTTGGGAAGTAAATCCTTCGTCAGGGTGTGGCCTGCTCAGTTCCTTGAAGGAAGAGCTACGGCTTCCTCATTCATTGATCAAATGTCACCACAATTATCCTGCCTCTAGAAATAGCTCTGGCATTTTTGAACATGCATAGTTCCACAGCGCCTGTCAAACGTGTTTCTGCTGTGCTGCTTTAAGCCTGGTCTTCTCTGAGGCCTCTGGTTAATTTACACTGGGGCTGGGCTCCTGGTCTTACTGCAATTCCTTGTCCTGTTAACCAATCTCCAGCAAGGTTCCAAGGGGATGAAGAGGGAGAAGCTGCTGGAATATTTCCCTCCACACCCTGAGTGTTCACAAAGCCTGCTCCTCCATGCCAGTGAAGGAGTGCTTAGAGCATCGTCCAGTTTCAGGTCATTATCAGGTTTCCTTAAGGGGCTCTTTCCTACCCTCTCTGGGACTGTCACGGATTCATGAGCCAGCCCATGAAGTGCTCCATTCCAACTTCTCCCAAAGTTGGGAGTTCTCCTTGCAACTTCTTCCTTCTGTTCATATTTGCTCAGTCACTTTTAGATCTGCAGTTTCAAAACCAATTTCCTTACAGCTCTGGATCCTGGCAGTCGTGACAGGGGAAGTAGAAAGAACAGGGTCTCGGGGTCCCTCAGAATGAACCCTGAGCCTGCTCCTTCCTTGCTGTAACTATGGAAGGAACTTTATAGTCTCTGGGTCTCAGTTCCTAGAAACAGGGCCCATGGATTATATCTGCAAGAAATTATTGCGAAGATTAAAGCACAGGAGATAACAGAGCAAGCACCTAGCACAAGGCTTGTTTCCATCAGGAATTCAATAAAAATTGGTTCTTTCATTTCTCTCAATTGTGGATACTGAGGCTTTGCAGCCAATGTTGAATGTGCCCAGCCCCTGGCCTCTGGCCTTAGCTACCTCAGTGAATGCCAGCCTGGCCCCCACCCCCAGCATCTGCAAGGGTTTGCTTAGGTGGTTTCCTTCACTTTGTTTTGCTGAGAGGTAGACAGAGGAAGAACCAGCAAGACTCTGCCTCTAACCAAGAACAGAGCACAGGGTGAAATTCTCCACCATCTCAGCCCTTGGTTTGAGGACCTCTGGGGTGCCTGCTCTTCACTGGCACCCAGAGTTCTTCCTACGTCTCTGAGCCCTTGTTGCTCACCGTGGCTTGGTATTGCATCTTCTGTCCTCTGCCATCCCAGCACAGCCAGGGATTCTATGTAGTGCAGTCTGAAGTGCAGAATGAAAACAGTTTCTCCTAGCTCGTTTCTTGTGCCTGGAACCGTTCAGATGCAGGCTAGGTATCTACCTGTGAGCTTGTTCCTAGAGTGGGATTCTGCTCCTGTTGGAAAGTAGGATTCATTTTTCAAGCCATTGATGAATAAGTGATACAGTTTGTCTCCCTTCTACACAGTGCAGCGTGAAAGACACTCCAAATTCTTTGGTCATGATTAAATCGGCAATCTGCACCAACACTGCTCATCGCAGCAGTCTTAACTCCTTCGCAGCAGAGAAGCATGTCCCAAGCATGAGCCACCACAGGCGCAGCCAAGGTGGGAGGCAGTAAAAGAGGGATGGGGTGGAGATCAAGCAAGTCAGAGACCACAAGAGGGAACTCAAGTTGGCAGAGAGTGGTTCTGTTCAGACGCAATGGCCCATTCCAAGAACGTGGGGTTGGTGGCCTCAAGGCGAGACGGAACTTGTCCACACCTTGCCTTTGGGTACTACTGGTATGGCTTATAATTGCGGAGCAGCCTCCAGGAATGCTGACAGTGAGCAGGTGACAGAGTGTGCCCCAGTGCGCAGGGACAGAGGCCCCACAGAGCCGTGAACAGGGCAAGGGCTTCCCAGTCATCCCGCTCGGTGTGCCAGCACCTCTGTGCCTGCCTGCCGCTTCGCACAGCTGCCGCTTTCCCTCACAGTGGCCTCTTGAGGACTTCACTCCCCTCGATGTGCAGCTCAGCCCCTCTCTGTGCCACTTCTCCCATTGTTGGCTGACCTGGAACAGAAAATAGGTTGCTTAATAAATAGTCCCAGCGCGGGGACAAAGCGGCCCATTTCTAGGTCAGCTGTACCTGGTGAGGAGGCAACAATGGCCGCGTGGTTAAAGGAATGCGCTGCCCTATCAGGAGTTGCCCTCCCTTGGATGGCTAATTAGCCAGAGTCCTGGGGCCCCCTCCCAGGGCACGCTGTGGAGATGAGAGCAGTGTGAGCTCTGAACGGGAGCAGGGGAACCTTGGCTGTGCTGCAAAGCTCTCGTCACACCAAGCACTGCGCAGGGACGGTGGAGTTAGCGTTTCTGCAGACCGCAGCGCTGCAGTTTCTCACAGCGGGGCAGGGGCTGTCCCATCCAGCAGGACAGTCAGCCGACTGCTTTGGAAATTCACAGGCTCCAAGGCTTCCTTCATCCAAGAAGGTTGCCTTCCCTAGGCCTTGGGGGCAGCCAGTGCCACAGGGCCTCGTGGGGATGGTGGCAGTGCCCCTCACGCTCGGCCTGGACCGTTCTTCTGCTGTCCAGTTCTGTGTGGTGGCTTCCTTTTCAATCATTTAGAAAAGCCACGACTGAATGAACTAAATATTAAGTACAGGTAGGAGCCAGGACTGTGAAGTCGACTGTGCTTCAAGGTAGGATAGAAAAAATAAAATACGGTAGACAGTGACAAGGAGACCATAACTAAGAATTCATACTTTTCATAAGAATGCAACTTCCCGGAGCCAGATGAAGTCATTCAAAGCCATCCGTGCGGCACTGCTTTGGTTACATTTAGGCCCCTCGCCACCAGATGCATCATAGCCTGAATTCCTCAGAAAGAGTCAAAGTCCTTAAATAGGCTTCCTTGAGAAAGTAAGGCGCAGAAGCCTGGTTCTAAAACAAAGGAACAGGGTGAGGGAATTCAAAGTCATCTGGTCGTATCCCAGTAGAATGGGCTGATACCCTCGGTGGGACGCATCTCTCCCTGGGGTTTTCACACCCCCCAAGAGAAGCATAAATGTTACCTCTTCCAGAAAATAATGTGCTTCGTTTCTCTGAGCACTCACAGACCACTCCTGAGTGTATCCTAAAGTCTCTGCCTAAGAAACCCTTCCCGCGCATCTTACTGTTACATCTTGAAAATTCTTTTTCTGCAAAGGGGGTCAGCAAACCTGCAAACTTATTCTGCAAAAGGGTGGGTTAAGTTCTTTATTTTAGCCTTGGGGACCACCTCAGACCCTGCCGGTGACAGCGTGAACCCAAATGCTGATGGTTTCTAGCCTTGGGATTTGAGCAAGTTATTTAAACTCTGGAGGTCTCAGCTGATTCATGGTTGGAATGGAGATACTAGCACACACATGTGAAGAAACATTGGCTGCTATTTTTATTGCTGCTTTTGTAAAATATGAAATGCATAATTTAATATATATTATTGATATATTATTGATATATTATAATTTAAAAGATTATTTATTGTAAGCAATGTATATTCTTATGAATATATTGATGTAAATAAAAATAATATTAAATGTAAATATTATAATGATAGGTAATGTATGTTATATATTCATAACTCACTACTGCTAACCATTGTCACTACTATATTAACTTTGCACTATATTCATATTGTAACAGTAAATATTCACTGTTATGAGTGACATATAATTTTTCTTACTCTACGAATGGGTAAACTGAGGTTCAAGTAGCCTTAATTTTCTCACAGTGATATTGCTGGTAGTTACTAGAATAGGAGTGTTGGCTCCTCAATTCATTCTATTTCATTCTCTTTCCATAGTCTTCCTTTTAATGCTACGCCTTCCTGTCCATGTACTTCTCTTTTCCTTTCTCTCTTGAAGGATCTGGAGCTCAGAGAGCCGCCCTGCACTCAACCTTAGAACCGACAGGCAAAGCTTTGTAGGGTACATGTTTTTGCATTGGGTTAAATCTTGAAATTTCAGAGCTGAAAGAAGAACTTGAATCTGGAATACCTATGAGTAATGAGCAGGGGCTGAAAATATAGGCCATTGGTGGGTGGCTGGAAGGCCTGCAATATAACCTGTCAGACAAACAAACAGATCGGGAACCCGGGTTCAGAGGAAAGGTGTGCAGAAAGCACTCACTCGTCCAGGGCTGGGCTTGTTAAAGTGGGAGGAATTGAGCCCTTGGGCTCCGTTGTCCTTTGCACTGGGGCTGTGTCCTGACCCTGTGAGATGTTAGGCAGCAGCCCTGGGCTCTACGCACTGGATGACAGCATCGCTTCTCAGTCATGACAAGAAAAATATCTCCAGATATTTTTATGTGTCACTCATGTGGCAAGATCCCTCAGGTGAGGGTGATGGCACCAAATAAATTAGAGAATATCTGGAGGAAATAGTAAGAAAAGTGATTTGGAGTCAGAATCATTGGAGGGAAGACTATAGGAATCTTACATTTTCATATGGGAAAGATTGGAGAACTCAGGATGGGAATGACTTTGGAGGTTCCAGCTATGCCCCTTTCCTAGATGCATTCAATCTACCCTACCTGAAGAAACTGAATTCTATACCTGAGTGTGAGTATCCACAGTCAGAAAATAGGGTCCTTTAGACTGTGTGCTCCCACCAACAAAGCTTCATATGCAGAAACTCTAACCCCAGTGTGATGGTATTTGTTGGTGAGGTCACTGAAAGGTAATTAGGGTAATTAGACCTCGTGATAGGTCAGTGCCCTTGTAAGAGATACCTGTCCCCGCATCTCTGTGTGCCGGTGAAGGCACAGTACAATCAGCCATCTGTACACCAGGAAGACTTCTTGAAAAGGACCCGCCATGCTGGCACTGTGGTCTTGGACTTCTAGCCTGCAGCACCGTGAGAAATCTGACTTCATTTGTTTAAAATACATACATTACTATGTTTTATTAATAAGTGATATTTTAGGATAGTACCCAAAGCAGACTCATACATAGGAGTAAATTTCACTTATGGCTCTGGATTATTAAGAAAATTAAATGAAATAAATCTGAAAACTAAAGTCGTGTATGTTGCTTAGTTTTTATTGATCATGATTAGTTTCAGGGACATGCAGCAATAGCAATGAGTTGCTTTTGAAGTTTGGCAAGTGCTGTTGCTACCAGACCTGCATTGCTGAGGATGTAATTGTAATTAACATATTAGTGTCACACTATGGAAGACTGCTGAAAACTTGAAGTTAGTGTACACTTAATTAATTTACTCATTTTATAAAGAATAAACAAGGCGGGCTTAGAATATGCTTTCCTATAGTCCATACTCACTTGAATATACACATTTGACTTAGAGCACTAAATCAAGTTTTGTAAAACTGTAAATTATTCCATTGCAAATTTCAAATATTGTGTCAGAAAAGTTTAGAAGTGTAGCTTTCTAGTGTAGAAATATAATAGTGGAAAATTCTTTCTTAAATGGCATCAACAACCTGACTGGTTTCCAATGTGAATTACTAAATTGCTCGGGAATGTTCTCTTCATCAATACTATGAAAGTAAAATTTAGAGTACAGGAAGGTCACGATTTTATGCAGTGTATTACTCAACATTGCTAAAGCCAAACGTCTCACAGGTGTCCTGTGAGGGGATACAATGGGAAGAGCGGGTGCTCCAGAGAATTGCTTACTGCTGACTGAGGAAGGGCCAGCGAAGCTCAGGGGATGTGCTAGAGCCAAAGAGAATACGCATCTCAAAAGAGCACTTGTTTGACAGACACTGATGAAACTTGGAGCATGTGTCGGGCATTGTACCGGTTGGCAGAACACCTAAGACCCATGCTGCAAAGAATCTATGGTTTGCAACGCTCTGCTTTGCAAAATTGTGTCCCATTCATCCTTTCATTCATGTCCTGTTTGTTTATCAAATGGAAACCAAGAATGCCTATGCCCATGGCATAAATGAGAAAAGCAAGGAGTAGAGAGGACGACTGACTGTTGGGAGGATACAGAACAAGGATGTGAATCCACGTTAGCTTTAGACTCCACACAGCACCCTCACATTTTACCATTTAGTGCTGTATCCCAGGAAGAAAGACTCCTTGTTCCAGAGGACTCCTAAGAATGTAATGGGCTATTGCATTACTACCTCAGTGCATTTGGTTACCACTAGAATCCATTGCCTAAGTTGCCTAGTTCAAATCTCTCTGAAGTATGAGGTTGAAATCAGCCAGTGTTTTATCACAGTTCACTTTACTTTCATTCACTCTAACAGAGTTTCTTGGAACACCTATTCCATGTAGGAGCAGAAGAGCACAGGGTGTCCAGGAAATGAGACTCTATCAGGGCAAACTAAGGCCGTGTGAAGAACTGGTGTTCTGTGGTATATTAATCAACCTGGACTACCATAATGAAATGCCATGGGCTGATGACTTGAAACAGAAGAAATCCATTTTCTCTCACATGCGGAGGCTAGGAGTTCCAGATCAAGTTCCAGTAGAGCTGACTTCTAGTGAGAACACCCTTTCTAGCTTGTGGGTGGCCCCCTTCTCTTTGTTCCACCTCTGGCCTTTCCTGAGACTGTGTGTGTGGAGAAGCAGCACAACTTTTCTGACGTCTGTTCTAGAAATGACCCTAACCCTCTTTTTACCAGAGATTCACCTTAGGACTTCATTTAACCTCATTTCCTCCACAGTCCCACCTTAAAGCACAGCCACAGATTGGGAAAGCAATGTTCAGGGCTTCATATGAACAGTTCATGGTCTTCCAGCCCTGCAGCCCTAAACATTTGTCTTGTATGCAGAGTACATTCATTCTACCACAGTGGCCACAAAACTCACCTCAGTAGTAGCGCGACCTTTGTCTTCAGCTATGACCATGACACCAGAGAGTTATCAGCTTCTAAAATACAAATGCAACTCATTCTTATACCAACAGGGAGAAATGAGACAGAAGAAGGGGCTGTAGGTGCCAAGGAAGTCTATAGTCCAGCAGGGCAAATTTCATTAGCTCTTAAGGCTCAAGAATTACCCTCTTTGGTTTCATTCTCAGCATCTTGTGCAGATGTACATCTTGACATCTGGGGCAATGGCTCCACCTCTGGCCTTGTGAGAGCAGAAATCTCAGCTCATGACTGTGCTGAGCAGAAGCTCTGTCAGCTCAGCTCTGCTGAGGCCTCGGGGGCATAAATCTCAGTCTGTAATACATGATTAATTTTATAAGCAACAGAGAGTTACTGAATGCTTTTGTGCTTGAAAAAGACATCTGCAAAATATTGTTTCAGAAATATTGGTTTGGCCTCAGAGTGTAGAATATGTTGAATGGATGGAAAAATAAAGTAAGTGAGATGAATTAGAAAGATATTGTAATGATTCGTTCATTTATTTCTTCCCATTCTTTCCTTATGGATTTACAGAACAATATTATTTAGCTGGTAGCCCACTGATTATTCAAGATGCTGCAAAAATGGGGCACACTAGTCTCTGCTCTCAGGGAACAATTTTCTAGCAGGCAAGAGCTCTTGAATAAAATATGGTGAGGAGCTGGGGTTCAAGAGTAATGTGAAACATGACCCAGGTGTATGACTGGCAAAATCTCAACCTGTCTGGACATGAACTAAGCAGATGCAGGAAAGACTGGAGGTGTCCACTGAGGCTCATTCTGAGAAAAGGACACTGCCACCCTTTGATCACAAACACAGGAAATTGGCACCAGTCATATTTTTACTTGAAGGTTTCCAAAATCTGGTTTTACTACACCAGCTGCTTCCAGGATAACAAAATAGCCTAAGGCAGGTTCAAGTAAATCAAGCTCCTTCATTTATTTCTTTTCCCAGCAACATTTACTGGATGTTATCTATGTGTCAGATGCTATTTTAAGCAGTAGGGATACAGTGCTGAACAAATTATATGAAGTTCCTGCTTTCCTGGAGCTAACTTTGTAATGGGAGAGTCTGATATCAAACGGGTAAATAGGCATATAATAAAGTGTCAGAGGTGATCGTATGTGGCAGAGGAAAATCAGGTGGGGTAAAGGATCAGAGAGTAACAGAGAAGGTGCCACTTTAGAAAGCATGGTGGGGGGTGATGAAAAAAGCTTTGAGCTGAGTCACTTCAGCCCTTATTAAAGAGCACAAAGCCTGGCGGTAGATCTTAGTCATAAGAGTAATAAGTTAAGGCACAGGACAGACCCCAGCATCCACATTAGATATTATTCTAGTTCAGTTCCATACTCATTTTCTCTCTCTCTCTCTCTCCCTCTCTCTCTCTCTCTCTTTGTCTCTCTCTCTCTCTCTCTCTTTCTCTCTCTCTCTCTCTCTTACACACACACACACACTTTACCCTAGAAGACACTGTTTATTTTAGAATCATAAAATGTACACTTGCAGTTATATGGGATATGAGGAACAGAAGACATTTTTTAGCATATGATCCACCCCTCGTCATTCACTAAGATCCACAGACTCCCTTTGTAAAGTCACCACATGGTAGTGGCCCAATCCCTGTTTGATTTCTTGCACAGTAGAAACTCACTGCTCTGAATGTAGTTATGCTGGTCATTATGCTGGTCATTCATAAGGCATCTCGGGTCTTCTCTGTTCGTCCTCAGTCACCAGTCAGCCCTACAGACACTCCCAGGGGAAGCTCACTTCAACCCTCCCTCAGACAGACCGGCAGCAGAGTTGTCTGTAATCTCCTCTCTTTCTTCAGATTATCCTGTCCCATGGCTGCTCCGTTTGACACTTTTCTTTCTCCAGAACATTTCTGAAGTCATGAGCTAGGCCAAGTTTTTCACTAGACACTAAAGTATCAAGATCTCATCACATGGTCCCCCATCTTGGAGACTTACTATCTCTCAGGAAGAAAAATATACTGAGGACAAACCCACCTAAATGTGAACAGTAATTTTGGTGGAAGGAGGACAGTATGTTCCAGCAGCACAGAATATGTCCTCAGCAAGTGGGTTATGGGCCAATTGGCATGAGACACGGACAGGTCATTCCAATTTGAAAATATGAGCCACATCAGCTAAGTCAGCTCATGTGACAACTTGAACTCATTAAGGAATTTCTCATTAGAACTGTCAAAATTTGGGCCCAGAAATCATGCTGGAACTCCAGGTATTAAGCTATTTCCTTTCACTGAGTGTCACTAAGATATGTACTGAACCCAGAGATACAAAATAAGACTGTTACCTTTTTTGTTTTGGTGACCAGAGATTCTAGTTATGCTTTTCCATTAGGTTTACTTATGATTAGATTTCATCTCTTTTAACACAGACCAATTTAAGAAGTTAGCACCTTGAGAACACCGACTAGATTATGTTTACCTGAATTTCTCTCAAAAGTACTAGCAATCATGTAATATAATAACTACATGTGTGTGGCTTGGTGGAATTTGCAAAGCAATATAATACACGATGTTCATCTTAGGAGTGAGACATTTATATTAGCTTTCTTATTACTGGAACACAATAATGAACACCCACTGTCTAAAAATGAAAGGTTTAATTTGGCTCACGGATTCAGAGGGGTCAGTCCATGGTCAGCTACCTCCAAGGCAGAAACCTTATGGCAGAAGGACATAGTGGAGCAAAGTTGCTTAGTTCACAGAGAGTTAAGAAGCACAGCAGGGGAACAGTGCCAGAAAGCAAGGAGTCAGGAACCAGATATGGACCCCAAAGTCACTCATCCATCAACCCTGCCAGGCTAAACCAGAAGTGTGTTTACTAATCCTTGAGGTGGCTTCCAAGCCAATCAAGTTGACCCAATTAAGCTTCACCACCATATCATTTTCCTTATTCTAAGAGGGTGATGGGGATTCACAAGGTCACATGGAGCTGGCCTATGATGCAAATGTGAATCGGTAGAGGTGAGGCAGGAATCTAGGCCTTTCAGCTCTGAATAAGTGTGCATTCTTCTAAAGCACTTAGGATTGCTTTCCCTAGGAAGACCGAATGTGGGCTGTGGCAGAACCATAAATGGAAAGCGTGTATCCTTCTATGACGAGCTCAGCTATCAGTCGCTACCCCTGCATTTCAGATTCACCTTGGACCTCTTTTCATTGCAATCATCAGAGTTTCGCCGAAATGGTCTGAGAAGCCTGGGAGCAGCTGTCAGCCTTAAGAGCTCACTGGTCTGTTTCTGCGAGCACGTCTGCCTCCACAGGCAGGGTGTACAGCACGCTCCAGCAAGCCTGAATAAGAAGCCAGCCCTCCATCTCCAGTCGCTGCAATCCATGTGCTCAGTTCTCTTTAATGCCATGTCCTGTCGGGCAGTTTGGACAAAGCGCTGGCCCTAAAATCCTTGAATGTGAGTGCTTTTGTCTGCTCTTTCTTTAAGAAAAGCATGTGATGGGGAGAGGGCTGACTGTCACTTGGTGCTACATTGCAGCTACACTGCAGCTTGGTGCTATGTCATCACACCAGAAGTCAAACCTTTGCCAAGCTTTAGAACATGATCAACATGTAACTAATTCTCACTATTATCTTAGGCAACTGGCATTTTGAATCACCCTTTGTGATTGAAGAAACTACCAGAATTGAAGGAAATAATAATTATTTTTAAAGCACTTGTTACATGCTAGGCATTCTGGAGTTTCTGGGGAGCGGCCGGGGACGCTGGAGATTTCAGAGCCTCAGTTGACCATGCCCAGCGGCCTTCTTTCAGTTCAGGAGGGGGGCAGAGACTGCGCACAAGGTCTCTGGACTCCTTTGGGCTGGCCTGGGGAGAGCTTAAGACCAGCACTGCCAGTGGTTGAGTTCATATCCACCCCCCTAGGACAGGGGATTGTGCCTTAGGGCTCTGCCGGCCCCAGTTCTCCATGCCCAGCTTCCGCCTCTGAATTAAGGGAGCCAAGAGCCTGCAGGGGAGTGGAGATTGCCCAAGGTGAGTCCAGGTGCCCTGGGGAGCGTTGGAGACATATACTCCCTGTGTTTGAGTTTCTGGGGAGTGACCGGGATGCTGGACTGGGCCCAGCAGATTTCGGGGCCTTAGTCAACCATGCCCAGCAGCCTTCTTTCAGTTCAGGAGGCAGAGACTGCACATGAGGACTCTGGGCTGGCCTGGGGAGACCTTAAGACCAGCACTGCCAGCAGTTGTGTTCATATCCACCCCCCTAGGACAGGGGATTGTGCTCCAGGGGTTCTGCCAGCCCCAGTTCTCCACACCGAGCTTCTGCCTCTCAATTTAGGGAGCCAAGTGCCTGCAGGGGAGCTGAGACTGCTCCAGGAGCTGAGGGTACAGGAGGTGATTCACCACACACCCAGAGGAAGCTGTGGAACAGAACCCAAACCAAGGAAATAAAGAAAAATGTCAAAAGGAAAGATCAAAAGGCAGGCTCAAATCTCCAGCTAGGCATTCTGATTTTTGCGTATATTAATGCATTTACTTTTCACAGCAACCCTATAAGATTGTCATTATTTATCAGCTTCACAGGTGAGGATCAACAAGGGTCAGATGTACTACATAACATGCTGAAGTCATATAACTGATAAATATCATAAAACCTTGGTTTGCTAGCATCATTTTTCTTGTGCTTACATCATGTAAGCACAAGAATAATGCTTGTAATTCAGAGCATTTGTATATTGAAGCAAATATCCCTGTAAGAAATAATGGAAACCCAATTGGTTCTCTGTACAACCCCAAATATTCATGTACAATTATTATAATACTGTATTGTAATCCAAAATAATAAGGAGAATGGAAAAGATAAAGAAAAATAAGCAACTTAACCTGCACTTACCTTTGAAAATCTTCAAAGCTGGTGTGAAGGTGACAAGAGAGGGGAGGGATATTTCTGTGAGGACAAATTTCTCAGTCACTAATGGAATCATGGCTATCGATTGGCTCAGTAGAATCTCTTTTTTTTCATGCAACTTTTTAAAAAAATTTTATTATTTTGAAGGTAGTAAAATACAACAGAACAAGATGGAATAAAGCCAATTGAGACAGCATAGTGAAATTGGTACAGAACTTCACAGCAGGTTGCTGGGATAGCAGTAATATGTACCATAGTTTATCTCATTATCTTCACAATAGTTATTTTTTCAATCAGGTATAGCAAAATCAAAGGAAATACAGAACATTACAGAACTTATCAAAACAGAATATTTAATAGAACAATACCATTAATCGGGACAAAGCAAAACAGTGATAAAAATGTTTGTTTTCAAAGAGATGATAGAAGGAAATCCCCCTTATTTGCTATATTACATATGGCCGGGGGCTGGGGATTTAGCTCAGTGGCACAAGTGCTTGCCTAGCAAGCATGAGGTCATGAGTTTGATCCCCAGTACAATAAAAAAAAATTGGGGGGGATATTTGATTCTCAGCCCGTGCACAGTAGGCTTACCAGGGTGGCAGGCTGCTTGCTTGGTTTCCCATCACCCTAAATTCCAACAAAACCCTTTTCATGCAACTTTAAAAAGGAACCTATCTAATGACACTTGCTTTTGCCTCCTTTGGAGGAATTCATGGAAATGTGACACTGCATTGTCATTAAACAGACTAATTGCTCACATGCATACAGAACTTATTCAGGTAGGGCTTTATTTTTATAAAACTTTCCACTGTTTCCCATATTTTCCACATCTCCTTGATCTCGTCTGAAGTGAGGGGTTCCTCCACCTGTGTCCTCCCTAACCTCTGACTATCGGGAGATGATCACCCACAATCCCACAGTGAAAGAGAAAGAGAACCACTGGCTTAGCCGGAATGATGAGATGTCAGGTGTCATGTACTGCTCCTATTGTGAGACATCAATTGTTTATCAAGTTAAACTTATTAGAAACATCTGATTATCTTGTGGAATACTCACACAATCAGTTACTTTCAACCCAAGGTTTTACTGTGCCAAGCTCAGGGAAGAAGGCTGATGAGGGGACCGCCAGCCCCTGAGTCCTACTCTAACTGTGCCAGACACTTCCACTGTGTGCTGCCTAATTCAGTCCTGCTATTCCCAAGAGGAACAGGTATCAGGATTCCGTGATAACAGAGAAACCCAAATCCATGCCCAAATGTGCACAGCTAAGAAAAGGCAGAACTGAGACACAACTCCAGGTATTTGCACATCACCTCTCAGATCAGCTTACTAGTCTATGGTTCCTGATAATCAAGACAAACCAGGATCATGATATTTTTTATGCCCAGCAATAATCCTTTGTATGTCAAAGCTTGTGTCAGTCAGTTATAAAATGCATGCAGTTTGCCATTATTACTATCTGGCCTAAATTCATTTCTATTTTTAATATTATGCCATTGGTTAAAATAACACATGAAAAGCCAGTAGCAAAAGTGTTTGTTGTGCAAAGCCCAGCTCTTGGAGGTAGAATGAGCTATTGCTCCTGAGCAATTCAGGGGAAGGCAGACAGGATAGGGGTGTCAGCCATGAGACTTTGAAAGAGAATTCTCAACCCTGTGGGTCGGGGAGATGTCCAGCCAGAGATCAGGGTCAAAAAAACACATTTTACTCCTCAAAACTGAAATGCTTGAAATTACACAATTGCCAGAAGCCTTCATTATCATCAGTCGTAATTCTTTCCTACTATTTTTAACACTGGATCATAGTCCTTTGAGTTTTGAACTCTTGTTCACTTTGGCTTTTAAGATCCTAGATGTTACAGACTCCTCCCCTTGCCAGCAGGACTATTTGATTTTTTTTTATTAGCACATGTGTACAGTACACAATGCTTATACTCTTTGTGGGGAGTTGGTACACATACCTAAGACATCTGAATTCTTTTTCATCCACTTCACCTCCCTTCCACCTTCATCTATCTCTTGGTTCCTAGTCTTTTCTTTTTTTGCTTCTTCTCTCTCTCTCTCTTTCTCTCTCTCTCTCGCTCCCTCACCTTGAGGCCAGAATATTAAGCAAAGTAAATCACACACACACACACACACACACACACACACACACACACACACAAGCTTAACTATTGCTTTGTTTTCCTTACATGACACGCCAAGCCAAAAGTATAAATAAGGATCAAAAGAAAACATACATAAGGGGACCAGGGATACAGCTCAGCAGCACAGTGCCTTCCTGGCAAGCACATGGTCGTAAGGTCCATCTCCGTAACCACAAAAGATGGATTGTAGGAAGTAGGAAGACAAATCCCTTCCTGCTTTCAGTGAAAGTTCTATTCTTAAAATGCATCTTCTGGAGTACTGTAAGGTGGCAAATTTGGGGCTATTTGGAGAATAAAAGAGCATCTACGAAGTTTTTGATCATTTACATAACTGTACAAGAAACAACAATCATAACTATATATTTTTAAATAAATCTTAGTCTTCATCTTCTAGATAGAAGCATACTGAAATTATAAAAATCTCGTATTTTAACTTTACCCTTAAAATATATTTTTATATCAGCATCATTATCATTATCATCATGTGGCAAGCATTCTATCCTTAGATTTCCCATACCAAAACTTTAAATTCTATTATCTATCATGAAAATTCATTCTGAAGATTAAGAGAAATCATTCATTCATTCATTCATTCCTGTACTATTTCATCATCCATTCAATAAGTATTTTCTGAAATTTTCCTAAATACTTGGCATACTAATAGTCATTATCAATGACAGAGGTTACAATGCTCTTATTTTTTTTAAGGAAGGGCACCATATATTGGAAGAAAGTTCAGTGCATTAGTAACAGTCATATGATGACTACGAATGCAGTGTGTTTGTAGAAGGCATAGGAAGACGGGGGGCGGGGGAGAGGATTTGTCACCTAACACAAGTGTGGTGCTGAGTGGTAAGCAATAAAGAAAGAAATTGGGACTCGTGTTCGCCCCTGAGGGGAGAAGAATTCATCAATAGCATGATGGATGAGTAAGAAAGAGTGGTCCACATGTGAAGAAGGGGTTGGGGCAGGGGTGGGGAGAAGGGGACTCTTCATTCAGATACATGCCCCAGACAAAGTTTGAAATGCTAATAATTGCTTAGTGCTTTCCATCTCTTTGATTCTAAATAAAACAAGAAAAAAACAGTCGGTTTGACCTCAGAGCCTGCCTTTGGTTGCACACATCCAGTGCTATCACTTCCCTGGGTTTAACACCAAGGCGTCACAGCTGCCCAGGCGGGGGCTGTGCTTTGAAGTCCACAAAAGATAAGATCCGAAGGGAGCCGGCCTTTCTGAACATGGAGAGATTAATTTACACCACCACAAAACAAGATCAACCTGCTGCTAATCAAAGTTCCATTTCTGATTTTCCAGGGCATTTCACAGGAGGATTTTTTTCCCACTATGGATAAAAAGTAAAAGATAATAGAAAAATCACTGTTGTGCTACTTTGGGATGAAAACAAACAACAAAGTCATGCTCTGATGGAAAAGTTAGCAAGCTGTCATTGATACTGCTGCAGAGAAAGCAAGGACATAGCATGTCAAAGAGGGAAAAAGCTGCCTCCATAATGTAACTTAATCTATGTGCGTGTCCCTTTTACAGTGTGCTTCCCACGAGTGTGGTGCTACGTCAATTACTGGATGCAAGTGCACATAGCCAGCTTTGGTGAAGAATGAGTGGGATGGAAAGACAAGATGAGCCTTTCTGTCTCATTCTGACTGTGCCATTTCATTAGAAGTGACCTTGCATTGGTCTTTCTCCCTTTCCCAAATACTCAGTGACATTAATAACAATACCTGTATGTGAGCTACTTTGGATGAAGTAATGTATAGTAAACAATAGACATTAGTAAAATTCTTATCCAAACATGAATTTGTTTTTAATTAAGTCTTTGCCAACTCTGGACCTGCATTTATAGGCCTAGAATTCTAATAAAAGATAACTCCAGATACATGGGCACTCCACTACATGGTAGCAAATCTATTATTGTTTCTCTTTTAGCCTGTATCAGTTTCTTTACTTCTGTATGGAAATGTGATTTCATTTTACCAATGCAGACCTCCCCACCCATTTCCTCCTTCTTTCCATAAAGAAATAATCTCACAAACCATTCATCAAGTATTTACAATAATTTTTGGATGAATAAGTGAATGAAGAAATGAAGAAAATTCAGGGTCAGGGGTTTAGCTCAGTGGCTCAAACACCTGCCTGGTAAAGGCGAGGTTGTGAAGCCTATCCCTGATACAAAAAGGAAAGAAAGAAAGACCAGAAAGACAGAGAAAGAGGAAAGCTCTTCATCTCCTAGAGGTACTTCTGCTTTCAATGCACTGTGGCAAGCCGCGCAGGATGTAGATCAGTCTCTACCCAGTACGCTCTTGGCAACACATGGATGGTAATGGGACGTTGGTCTCCATCTCTATTTTCTTCACTGTCTTCACACTTGTGCCTGACATTGACGTCACAAGTGAGAACTGAAGATTCAAATTCTAATCCATAATTCTACCTTTTCTCATTGTAGGAATTTGCTACAATTTTGAGGAGCACGTACGTTCAGTTTCTCCACATATAAGTTGCAGGTATCATTCATCGTCTTTTCTAGAACTGGCCATAAAATGCTAATAAGCCTTCCATGGTAACTGGAGAGGGCAAAGATGTGACAATGAAGGCCCACAATGTCATGTGACATTGGGACAGGTTGAGCAGTGCAAAGGGATCAGGTTTATTTTGCAGTGTGTGCCTGGTTCCCAAAATCCTGGACCCAGGTGCAATATGTTAGTTGCTTTGATTCGGAGGTGGGAAGCCTGGAGAATGCAGTAGTTGTCAGGGAAAAAGGGGCATAATTAGCAGCTGTTAGTGTCTTGTCTTTGTCTCTGAAGTGGTATTTCTCAGAGTGTTACACGCAGGAGTGATAATTCAATATTCTCCATGATTTTTTTTCCTTGAAAGAAGAATCTGAAAGGCAATACACCCAAAACTTAATCTCAGATTTTCTGCCCCAAAGTAGCTCCTGGTGTTGTGGGAAACTCTACATAGCTCATGTCCTCAGGGTCTCCCCTGCCCCCTGAAAAGGTACATGAAGGAGGAGCAGAAGACAGATTCCTGAAGCTCTGTCTTTTGTATGAATGAGGGACATTGAGCATGTGACTGTAGCCTTTACCCAGTAAAGATGGACTCTGCTGGGTCCTTTTCCCAGAACCCTGTGTGGAGGCGGGGTGATGGTGAGATGCATGTGCCTGTTCCCCTTGGGTCACCCTGGTCAGAGCTTTATCCATCACATGACTTACACACAGAGGATTTTCACAAGATGCTCACTAAAATTGAGAAATGATACTTAAAACCAAACAACCAACTCTTCAGCCAGAAATCCTTGAGTTAAAACTATCCAGTGTCAAAACAAAACAGAACAGAACAAATCAAAACTAATACTGTTCAAGTGAAGCTGCAGCTCTTCCCTAGCCAGTGAAGCCGACCTTGGATCTAATCCCTCCACAGAAGGAATCTGTCCATGGAGTGCTTACTCCTCCTGCCAATTAGATATGTACACATGGAGAATATACATTACTCTGTGTGCTTTCAGAAAACTTCTACAAGATCCATTGTGCAAGAACAATAAAAAATGTGACTCATAAATTTGAGAAATATTGCAAGAAATCTTGCAATATGGAATTTAAAATTATTATCATGACGAAGAAGGAAAAGTACCTGCAGTCTTTGCTAAGCTCACTTAAGCACTGGATAAACAGATAAACTTGCAGGGAGGTGTTCCATGGGATTCCACCGTGGAATGAAAAAGACCTTTCACTAAAGAGGTGAAAGGTTCCTTGTGATGTCTGCGCTGTCCAGCCCAGGACAGCATAGCTGGAGGGCTCAGGGCTCAAATGGAGCTCAGCTTTAGCTCAGGTCTGCCCCAGGGATGAGCGCTCCTTGTCACACCCCCTTGGGAGCACGAGCACAAGTGGGACGGCAGGCAGCCAGGCAGGATACAAGTCCTCCTCGGGAACCATGTGACATCTGGCAAAGCAACAGCATGAGGCTCAGCCCCAGGGGTGAAGATGAAGTGAACCAGGACTGACACAGCATCCTGAGAGCCGCAGAACTTCAGCTCCGAAAGCCTCACTGCAAAGTGTCACACACGAACCAGGTGTTCGGGAACGGGAGATCATTTGAAACTACACATGGACGTCAATCCTGGAGCCCTACTGTGTGCTGACACGGTTCCTGGGTCTCCCTGGGTTGACTCTCTCATCCCTGTTGCTGTCAGTGCTAGTGTTTAGCCGTACTATTTCCCACTTAGTCATGTGTGCAGCACCTGCGGTTGGTGAGTAGGAGGATTGGGTACCATCCTGCTATGGTTTAGATGTGGTCTGAGTGCAGCCCTCCAGGATTCGTGTGTCAGAGGCTTGGTACCCAGTGTGGGAATGCAAAAGGCAATGGGATTTTAAGATTTGGGGTGTAGAGGAAGGGCTTCAGGTCAGTAGGGTGTTGTTCTCTGCAAAGATGTGAGCTGCAGTCTCTCAGGCTTTCTGTCTATCCTGTGACCTCTTTCTTCCTGCTACCATGTGCCACCTGCAATGAGACCCTCACTGGTGCTGGACCAATACAGCCCCCCAGCCTTGGACTTTCAGCCTCCAGAAGTAGGAGATAAGTGAACTTCTTTCCTTTATAAGGTAGTTCGCCTCCAGTACTGTGCTATGCTATCAAAAAATGTACAACAGATGTTGAGAAATGGGAAGAGATTTTTCAAAAGGAAAAGAGAATTAAGATGGGTGAAAGGAGAAAAGACAATAGAAAGAAAGGAAAATGTAAGACAGTTATACTATTAGTGTCTCTTTTTTCTTGAAATAGGAAGGTTTGTGCTAATATCAATTGGAAAAGTTATGTCCATAGCTTGAACCCTGAGCAACTACTTTAAAGATAACAGCATGTAATATATTAAGTATGTTGTTCTCTCACTATTTTGGTATGAAATTTTGATTTATCTTGTTCCATAAAAATAAAAGGACTCATGCACACCTCACGTCATAAGCCTCCCTGTCTAGCTCTTATTATATTGCTTACCATATAATGAGCCTAAAGGGGAGCATATTGTTATTCTCAGTTTATGATTGAGTGAATAGTTGTAATTTACCTAAAGCTACATCACCCATTAGGGCTTGAGTCAAGGGTCCAGAATTCTTTCCTTGAAAGACTGAATCTTCTGGTGGAATGAATTGAGACAAATACAGCCAGTGATCTATCCAGCAACCCAATCCTAGCATTCAATGTTTAGGCTTGGTTTTTGGAGCTAATTCCCTAGTTCACACTGCCATGGACAGCAGTTACTTCATCAGTTCAGGGAGGGAGGAAACCTTTTGGGAAAAGTAGCCAATATTGAAGCAAAGGTAATGTTTTATTTTTGGTAGTAAATTATTATCTTCTAAAGGAACCTTTCATATCAAATTTTCCACACTATTTGGTTCTCCCCATACCTGTGGAGAATAGGTAGTTGCTTTTCAAAAGTGCTCCAGATTTAGATTGAGATCTCTTTGAATTCTAGTACAGCCACTGGAGAGCTTAGTTGCCCTAAAAATGTCCTTCAAATGCTTTGAATCAAGACCTCTCTTGAAAATAAAGCTAACAAGACCAACTCATATGGGTTGAGAAATGAGTAAGATAGCACTGCTTGAGTGTAGTTGATATGAGACATCTTTGCTGCATTTTGCTTGCTCAGTGAGTGCCCATCATGTCCCGGCTGTGTGCTCGGCAGGGTCCAGGGCATCCTAATTCTACAGGAATCTGGTTTCCATGACACTGAGAAGTTCAGGAAGCCCAGAATTCTGAACCAAACTTGCTGGTGTCCTCAGACAAGTCATTTAGTGTTTACATAGCTCCAATGCTGGCTCCTTTGAAATGTACCAAGAGATTGGACAATTATCAGTGGCTTTCAAGTTATGTTCTTTGTTCCAAGAATTTCCTTGTGCTTCTGGGGCCTCCATTGATGATGGAGAGGAGGAACAGGATCTGACACCCCAACTTTTCTTCAGATGTGGCTGCCACACACAGGTACTGACTGGATGGGAACTGGCCTGCATCATTGATGTCTTAGTTACTTTTCTCTTATTGCTGAGATGAAATTCCAAACATGCACAAGTTAAGGGAGGAAATGTGTATTTAGTTTACAGTTTGCAGAGGTTTCAGTCCATACTTGCCTGGCTCCAAGCCAAGGCAGCTTCGCAGAGAACAGTTCATGGTAGGCCAAAGGTATCAAAGCAAGAAAGGAAAAGAAAAGACAAGCCTCTTTCTGTGCCTTATACTGTATCCAGGCTGCTAGGATTAGGAGATGCCAAATTGATAAATGTACTGATCTAGTAATCACTGCCCTTAATCCTAGCACCCTTAATCCCAGCATTGCTCTGTGAATCAGTTGCATGCTCTAGATTTAGCCAACTTTGAAAAACCCCCACCTATGACTGCCTGAGGCTTTGGGGGACATCTAGACACAAGCCATAATAACTGCATATTTTGTTGAATCACAGATGTTTTTACAATATTGTGTGTTTTTATTTCATTTTCTCATAAAAATATGACTGAATGTCAAATGGCCAGCAACTTTGCTGTCTACGTTACAGCACCCTGTATTCCGCCCCATGGTGTCAAGTAGTCTGCAGTTATTTACTCCTTCTGTGATTGACCTCTCAGAACTTTAACTTTTTCATCTATAAAATGGGCTCATGCTATATGTTTCAGCAAAATGACATAAGACTTAGATAAGATCATCTTTTTAAATACATTCTTTGGGTCAAGCTATTCCACATACACATTAATGTGTTTATTATTGTACAAATCTCAGCAAACAGAAATATCCCTAGCAGTTTGTTCTTTGGGTCTTGAAATTCAGCAAGTATCATTAGAGATATTTTCTCCCAATACATAGCAAATTATTTTTTCTATCATTTTTCTATTATGATCTAAATTCAAAATTTTCAGTTCCTAATTGCACATTTATATTTGTCTATATAATCTAATGTCTTAAAATTTGAATTTATGTATCATATATGTAGAAATATACAATCACTTTCAAAAAGAAATATGTCTCTATGGCACTTTAACCCTGCTCTGCATTTCATGATTCGGAAGTCACCATTTGAGCATTTCATGTTTAACTTTTATTCACTTACAGTATCCATCATTTTATAGCTGGATGTTTATGGTTTCACAGGTCAGTAACATATCTACTGCCTTTCAATTTAGTAAGACATTCAAAATACACCTACTATGTTCACAGTATCCCGAAGTGAATATATTAAGGTCCCCTTAATCCCCAAGATTTCTGTCACCTTTTGCAATCCCTGGGCTTGTGCAGGGAGGTAACTGTTACACCAAAATCAGAAACTCACGCTGGGTATGGTCTGTTTTCTCTGCTCCGTCATCCTTAATGTAGGGGGAAGTGAACATTAACACAAGATATTCTATCTAAATGAAGTAAAATAGAAACTCCAGAGGGTTTCTGCTGGAGATGACGAAGCATTCGCTTGGGAGGCAGCCAGGGTACTTAGGCGCTGCTGCTCTGATTAAAGAAACAGTGTTGGGGAAAGAGTCAGATGAGTCAGACTCAGCAAAGCCAGCTGATAACGCGGTGCTGCTCTTAGTCACCGAAGGACCCTCTTTATCTCAGTCTCTTCTTCCCACTTGCACAGCTCAGCTAACTAAGATGAGGATTCACTGGGACAATGGAAAGTAAAGTCCTCTGAAAATGAAGCAAGCATGATTCAAAAAGCACATGGCATTATAATAAAGTGCTTAAATTTGAGCCAAACTTAAGAAGCTTATAGGTTTTGAGTGTGGCTTTTGGATACTGAACGACCTTTATGAAAATTCTTTCCTTTACTCTAACTCCCTGGGTCTCACTCTTGCATTTAAATAAAAATTGCTCCAAAACTATGGTTTCTATTCCATAAAGTGGGCATCCCAGAAGTAGCCATCTCAGTGAAACAAATGCTGCGATAGTTGCATAATGCTGTGTCCAGTATGTGGCATAAAATTAGACCTTAATGAGTAGCATTGAGAATGATGAGAGAACGATGCTAGCGATGGTGCAGTCAAAATGTCAGTCCAGCCAAATAAATGGGTATAAAATTCTATTTTTCAGTCATATATTTTAAAAATCTGGACTTTTGAGAATAATACAAGGGAAATTTAATTTCTGCATATACAAACCCGTGGGCATTTGGTTGACTTATTTATTACATTAGACATTTATTGTCAGATGGTATGTTAGCAGTAAAATTATCTAAGAATATCTCTAAAATTGTGTGTTGAATCAAATTGATGAAGATTGTTTTAAAAAAACTTGATGAGTGAGACACTCTATCTGTGTTTTTTGTATATAAAAGCCAAAATTATGGCTCCATGAGTCTTTCTTGTTTCTAAAGCAGTGTGTGGTGGACTTAAAGAAAGCAGAACTGATGCTTAGCTATTCATGTAAGTTCCCTCAAATTCCAGCTGCTGTTCTCCTAACTGATCTCACGAGATGCTTCTAGGAATTCAACAACATGTTGTACTGGAAAGGGATGGGAGAATTGTGGTTCTGATCAATGAATGAATATTCAGAAAAGCCCAGGCCTTATAGACATTATAAGTGTACAATAAGTAAACTATCTCATCCCTCACTTGCTGGATCATTGAGAAGACTCTGGAGGGGGCAATTAGCACTCAACTGTAATGAATTCTCAAGTGCTGTGATAGACTTGCATTAATATGTCTCCTTTCTGTAAGAGGTTGCCTCTGAGTCGAGTTCTAAGAACTATTTGGTGAAGCAAAAGAGTGGTGGAAGAATATTAGCAACAAGACAGGAGGATGGGAGACACACCAAAGGAGACAAATTGGAAATGTGTTGATTACTGAGAAGACAGTGATGACAGTTGAGCTAAAATAAGAGAGTGATGACAGGTGAGATGAAAGAATAAATAGTTTCATTTGCTAAACTGTTTGTTTTAACCACAGCAATGAGGTTTAGTCCATAGGCAGACATCAACCTTGAAGAACTTTTCATCTTGACCACAAGATAATCAGGTGAGTTAACATAGGCAATTAAACCCGCCATCAATATTTTTGAGTATTTTAAACACTTGATGTCATGCTTCCAATGCATGGCAAAGCTATCTGCTTAGTGGACGCAGATGTTCCCTGATAATGGAATTACAGATCTGTACTTTCACTTAGTCCTTCACATTTGGACCTTAAACCATTTTCCAAGTCCATGAACAAATGCAGAAATAAAATGAAGAAGGAAATAGTGCGCGTTCCATTAAAAAGGAAATCTGTAAAGTTAGTGATAAATGTGATCCCAGTAGGCTGTCTCACCTGCTTCGTGTCTTCTTATTTGTTCTTGAAGCCCAGCTGGAGTGGCATGATGGGACACAGAAGGGTTAAAGGTATTGAGGGTAGAGATTGGCTTCATGAAGTCATAGGACAGGAAACTTTTGTCTCAATTGTGAGTCAGACTAAATGGTTTCTTAACTGTGATCCTGTTCACAATATCCCTCGTTAGCTGCAAAGGTCACCTGTTGAATCTCAGTTCTTTTCTAATTTTCCTCTTCCGGAGTCCTGTCTTCCTTTCATATCTACTTCTCCGATTGACAAAATATTTTTCTGATACATGATTTCAATTCTTAGTTTCTGAACCTGGAACTTCATTCATGCTTTGTACTGTTTCCAGTAACTGATGCCACCAATATTTTTCACTAGTCATATTTCTTTTCTCAGATGCCCAAGTCCAATCATCCTAACCAGTGAATAAACAGTTTCTCTTCTAAATCATTCATTCTTTTTTTCCAATTTTATCTATTCATTTAATAAGTAAGCACTTGTTCACTGCCTGGTGGTCATTAGTGCAGTGGATATTAATGAGATCTCACGTCTGCACTCATGGAATTCACAGCAGAGCACAAAACACTGAAATATCCACAGATGAGTAAAATATGTTTAAATGGAAAAAGAGTGGTGAATTTCCAAGTGTGAGGATGAAGAAGAGAGTGCCATGAACAAGTAAACAAATATTGCTGTTGCACAGCAAAGGACCTCCAAAACAAGAGAGTAAAATAGTAATTTTATTGTGTGTACAGATCCTGTAGGTGAGGAATTAATTAACTTTGTGTCCACAAGTTCAACTGATTGGTCTCCAATGCCGGTGTTACTTGGTAGGAAGAGCCTGGAGTCACCTGGAGGCAACTTCTTGGCATTGGGCAGACAGATGGTGATGCATATCAGCCGAAACCCATTGCAAATGAATATCAGCCGAAACCCATTGCAAATGACCTTTGCATGGGAAACTGGTTTCATCACAGCATAGGAGATTCCAGGATTCTTACACTAGCTGTTCAGGATTCCAAAGATGAGTGCCCCAACCAACAGGGTAGAAGCTGTATTATCTTATATTTCCTACACTCAGGAATTCCACATCTGCTTTTTTCCCATTATTTTGAGTTACAAGTCCATATTGATTCATAAGGAAATACATAGACTTCTATTTCGATAGCAGAGGCTCAAGGTCCTTGAAGATCCTGTGAGATGGGAGGCAAGCATGCATATTTCTTTGTTGATAAGGAATAGTTTTCACATATAAACTAGGAAGAAAGGTGCTTAACAATCTGTGCAAAGAATGGGGTATCTGGAGCCAGGATGATCTCAAAGAATGATTTAGAGGTTAGTGCATCTCAAGAATAACGCACATGGAGAGAACTGGTCAGGAGTTAAGAACGAATTGTTGGTGTTACGGAGTGGAAATTCAGAAGAGATGGAAGACTAGGTAACAGGTAGCAAACTATTTATTGGTTGCCAAGCAGGAGGAATATGAAAGTCCCTGATACGACTATCCTCTTGTTCATCATCTTTCATATCCAGAGAAGTCCTCTAACCTCATGAAAAATGAGGGGTGTGTGGGTCAGACTATTCCATCTTGTTGGGATCAGGTGATAGGATGTGCCCAGAGCATAGACTGTGGAGCCTCTAATGCAATTTCTGAAATTACTAGAATGTTGACCTATTCTCTTCTATGTCAAATATAAGAATACATTAAGTTCAGAGCTACCACTGGTCATGTTGCCCAAAAGGACAGCAGTAGTCTGAGAATGAATTGAGCCCAGTGAAATTCAGAGCCAAAGGCAAGGAAAAGAAGAAGAAATGCTTGATGATGTTATCAGAATCTTCAGATCCAGCGGAGTCAGAGGAAGTTCAAGTTAGTAACAAATTCATTCTTTTCAAAACAGCTAAGTTTTATTTACGTCATCTAAAATTGAGAGTGCTGAACTATACTAGGGAGAAATCAAAGGAAACTCTGAGGCCCCCAGCTTGGGCAGTTAGGCAACAGGAACACGATGTAGTTACTGCCATGTGCATAACAAGCACAGGGGAAGGTCCAGGGGGACAAAGAGTCCTGGTAGAACTTGGGTTCTGCCATCATTGAGGCACCTCATTGAGGCTGAGCATGAGCACGCCATTTGCATGGTGGCGTGTTCTCACACTCACACAGGTCACCGGGTGTTCAGCTCGGTTATTAACAAATTAAATCTAAGTCCATCACAACCTTGCTGATTCAGGAATCACTCCATAAAGCAGGCAGGTGGAGGAAAATTACCGACAACATCCTCCCTGCATTATATATATCAAATTAATTGCTTGATATTGTCAGTCAGTTAATTAAATATCAATAGCGACAAATGATTCCCATCAGGCTTGATATTGCATTACATCTCTGACTATGTCCTCCATGCTGGTGGAGAATAGATGCTCTCAGTGACGGGGGCGCAGAGACGTGGAGAAAGTACAGAGCCAGAGTGGGAAAGTCTCCCAGCAAGCTGGGCCTTTGTCAGCACTGCAGCAGCTGCTTTGGCCAAGGATAATTCAAGCTACAATGTGAAGCCCCTAATTCTAAGTGTGCTACAAGCAGCTTTTCTCTGCTCAGTGTATTCTATTGATTGCAGACAATATGTAATTACCTTCTGAGACGCACTTTTCCCATTTTAACTCCTTCTACATGTGAAATGAACTGTAACAGACAAATTAGCTTTCTTTTTTCCTGTCTCAACTCCTAAATTTCTTTTCCCCTCATCTGATGATTCTTTTCTACAAGTACACCAGTATGACTGAGGATTAATTGTGTGCTACACAGCCAGATAGAAATTATATGCCATCTAGTGCAGTATCTAGAGCTACACTGGAACAAGATGTCTTCCAAAGCCACAATATCTCACATCCTGAGCTACTGGAAATCAGAAACCAATGAGAGAGAAAGGATTCAGGTAACTACCACCTCTTGTTTGTCATAGCACTTCATGTGACCTCAGATCTCCAGACACCTGGGCCCTTTCAATCTGAAGGTTTGGCCCAATCCACCAAATATTGTACTTTATAAGCACATTACATGGATTCTTGCCATGTTTTGGGTCCATCTCAGGGTAGCTTATTTCAATCAGGGCATGAGCTCCATCCCTGACGTACTAGAATCTGATCTTTCCAAATTTCTAATACATTTCCAAAGAAAACGCATTTATTCAAAGAGTTGGACTGAAAACCACCTATGCAACACCAAAAAATAGCTTCTTGTTTACTTATCATTTATTATGTCATCTTTTGACAAATATTTACGTCCTAACTCATCTATGGGATAAGCAGAACATGAATTATTAATAACACCTGGCAAAACATACAGCTCATGC
The DNA here is from genome assembly GCA_004027295.1 of Dolichotis patagonum. Lineage (NCBI taxonomy): Eukaryota > Metazoa > Chordata > Mammalia > Rodentia > Caviidae > Dolichotis > Dolichotis patagonum. The sequence continues at coordinate 39,001 of PVJX010007204.1, read as the reverse complement.
TCAGTTGAAAGGAAATGACTTGATTAATTTATACAGCTGAGAACTGATGAGGTTTGGTATCACCTTAGTTGTAGGTAATGCCAGCCCACTCTGACCTGCCATCAGATATCAATGGCATATGGTCTTCATACCATGGTGGAAATTATGGTCATCTGAGCTTTTACTAAAGCTAAAAGAAGTTAAGCAAGAGATCTGCTTAGGGCTGGCCTTGGTTGATGAAAGTATGTATATATATATATATATATGTATGTACATATGTATATATGTATGTATTCATTCATTTATGTATTTATGACAAAGAATATATATGGTTACCACTGAAGCCAAAATTAATATATAAAAAGAAAGGCCGAGTCAAACAATAATGAGAGTGTCACTATTCCAGCTATCTGACCCATTAAGTGAACTCAACCATCAGTCCATGGTAATTGACCACTAGTACGTTTTTAGTGCGAAACTGGGCTTTCACAAAATATGAAGAATGTCTGAACATGATATAGCACACAGAAGACCTCATAGATCTTGTCTCAGAAAAAGAGGAGTCATAAAAATAACTCAGCCCAGATTTTTTGGCCTTAGAATAAGTGTTCTGTGATATATGGAACAAAATTTGTGATGCGTCTTCAGGTTCATTTGGGTCCCACGATTATGTGGTGGACTCTGTAACCTCTGTAACTGAGACTCACAATAGCTGGCCATCTTATCTGAGGCCACAGATCAGCTACTGGGGAAATGTGCTTTTACTTGTAAATTATTTCCAGATCTCAAGTTCACGAGTCCAGTTGTGTTCTCTGCTTTCACTGAGACTTTGGAGGAATTAAATTTCTTTTGCTCAACAAATGCAGAGGAAAAGGAGTCCAGAGGAAATGAGTGTGCACACACCCTCCGCCCCAGAAAGTCTGCACACCTCTTCTCCCCTCAAAAATGGTATTTCAATGCTTTCGGGTGTTAGGCAGGAGAATGCAGTTTGTAGCACTGATAAATCACTCGGAAATCACGTCTTAACTAGGATGTAAAGGGAAAATAGATTTCCCTTGGTTTATATCCTGTGAGGTTTTTTAACATAGACAAAATGATCACTTCAACTCCTTTCTCATGTTACTTAAGCTTTCAGTAATAAGTTTTTCCGGGAGCATCTTTACATCTTACAAATTTACAAAGTTTTCCACTTGATGCTACTCTTAGAAGAGAGTGTAAATGTAATTGCTTTGGTAACATTTTCCAGCAACATCAAGAAAGACTTTGATGTCCCTGTGGTTTCAACACAAAAATAATATCTACTGTGTTTTCTGTGATTTTTTTTCTTACTGAGCCACATTTGTATTAATCACAAGGTGCTGACAGCTCGACAAATATTCTTTTGCGTGAGATTCATGTGATATTTTTAAGAAACCCAATAATATATCAAATGGGGAGAAAAAAGAGCTGATAAAAATATATTTTCTACTGTTGATAGCCAGGGCTTTAGATCTCCAAAAATTGTTCCCAGCTTCTAGGTAGCGTTACTTCAAAGAGACGAAAATCTCCAAATGAAGTGGAAAAACTTCGGCTCTTCCAGAATATTTCAGCGAAGGAACAAGAAAAGCATCTACATTATTAACAGGGGCGGAGAGGCCAGGCTAAGATGAGGTATGAATTTTCACAGCTTGTTTATTTCCTTCTGGATACAGTGCTCCAGGAAACCCAGGGAGGTGAGGGTCCCAAACCCAGAGCAGATGGTCTTTAAAATGATTATACAGATTTTCTTTCATAATGAAGCTAAAGAATCCTGTAGGATTTATAGTAAAAACTGTTCATACATATGAAAAGACAGATGTTTCTTTAGATGCCGTTCAATGTTTCTTTGGCTGAATCCAGGAAGAGCCATTAGCTACAAGTTTATTTTCAAGCAGCTGAGTTATGTGGGACTTTGGTCTCTACTAATCAATGTCAAAACACCTTTTAAATGGAAATTGTTTTTTCTCTGGGGTAGAGGATGGAGAAATGTGTTTACAAGGCCAGGGAATTAAATCTCTTCTCGTATATAACTTCTTACTGTTGCACAGGACTTGAGAAATCTGTCAAACTTTTTTTTGACAATTGTTTGTCCATGAAGCAAGACACTGTTCAAAACACATATTTTTGGTCTAATGTGCAGTGATTAAACTGACTACATATAGAAACAATAAATTCTACAGTTTTCATATGACTGATTTCCAATATTGCCCCAGAAGGCAGGGTTCTGAGTTCTAAACCCAAATCTGTCACTCTAGCTCTACTGTGATTTTAGAGAAGGCATTTCCATTTTATGAATTCATCTTGGCCCAAATAAGAGACATCTGAAATAATTCTTCACATCTCACGCCTAGCTGAGTCCCCAATTCACCTGAAGAATTCTTGAAAATATATATTTTAAGCCTGAATCCACTGAATCAGAATCTGTTCAAATAGAGGTCAGAAGAGTTACGTTAATGTTTCGGTTTTTGTCTTTTAACTTCCCAAGTGGTGTCTCATTTCTTTATAACTAAAATAGAAAACATGCATTTTTCACATTTGATTATGCACCCACTGGCCCAGCCAGGTTTCCGTTCTTGACTTGGAACATCGTGTGCTAGCACACTGCTCTTGTGATTCTCGACACCTGCAGAATTACACATGCACCCTTCGCACCCCCGCAGTCTCTCCCACACAGGCACCCTCACACCCAGACAGGCGCAACCCTACATACATACTTCTGTACTGATGCCATTGTCGCAGCGCATTAGCATACGTATTGATAATAATATGTGTGTGACTATGTGGTACGTATATGCGCACTGATCTTTATTGATTTTGTAAGGATGTCATCCGTTCACGGTAACTTAAGTTTTAATATTCTTTTACTGAGTTAATATATTTGATTTAAACCAATAATAAGGCACAGCTGGGACACACTAAACAACTGCTAAACTTTTGCCTTCCAGAATCTAGTCTTAATAATTAGAAATGTATGTGTTGGGGAAAAATACATATGATCATTGCAATTGTTACAATTTTGAGAGAGTAAAATCACTAAAATACCGAACAGTCAAAAGGCCCAGTAGATGAGTCTGTCCTGGGAGAGAATGTATTCTAGGTATTTTCCACAATCACCATAATATTTCTGAGGTTGAGACTAGTTACATTAACAAAGTGAATTTCAAACCTTGGGATTTAAATATTAGTCATAATACACTGGTATTATGACCTAAGGAATATTTTTTCTTTTCCTTCTCCATTACTACCTGCCTTATTTTTAACAGAAAATTATTATAATGCAATACTTTTAATGTAAATTTTCAACAATGTTTGTAAAAGGAGCTATATTGGTGAATTGGAGAGAAGCATTCTGAGCTTTAAGTTAAACAGCTTCCAGAGTCTGCAGTCCAGGTAGAGTTAGTTTCTCTGAAGGTGCAGAGGCACCAAGTTGCTGAGCAGGCCAGAGTCTTACAAGCACTGTGGGGACCTTGGACATGCACTGTGACACCTGTCAGGGTAGAAAGCTAACACCTGTTCACAGTGGGATTCTAATGGGAGAGCTTCCAAAAGGTCAGATTCCAAAGGGCCAAACCTCCACGGCAGGATGACCATTACAGAAGCCCCATACTGATGTGGACAGCTTTTCTTCTCCTTGGTCAAGGGCAAGGGACAAATCCTAAGAATTTGTCATTATTAACTTTGCTATATGAATTGCTGGTCAAATATTTTGCCATTAGTGTCATATGAACAAAGAATCTTTTAAATAAAAAGGCAATTAAATTCAAGATTCGGAGAAGCGGAAAAGAGCCTCAAAAGATACAATCTTTTGGTTACAAGATGGATTAAATTCTAGGGATCCAATGTACACTATGGCAACTTCAGTTAATCATAATGTATGATATACTGGAAATGTACTCAGAGGGTAGAAAATAAGGATTCTCAATAAAAAGTAACTAAGAAGCAATGCATATATTACTAACTCAACTGTGTTACTATTTCACAATGCGTGTGTATATTAAAATCGTGTAACAATATGAACATGTATCATGCTAGATGTCAGATAGATAGACAGATAATGATTCAGGCCTCAATAAACTTGGAAAAACTGGAAAAAAGTTTCATTTCCAAAGAAGCTAAGAAACAATTTCTCTACTTTACTTTTTCTTTTTCTCTTCCTTTCAACCCTCTCCATACAAATACCCCTTGAAATCTAAAACAACTAAAAATAAAAGAACATTATTACACAACACTGTGAAATGTGGCGGAAGGAAAACCCGTACAATCAATGGTGCAGAGATTTCAGCTCTCAGAGGCCTGTGGTCAATGAATGGGACAGTGGCTGTTCAAACTGCTCCAGAAATCAACTCTCCATGTCCCATCCTGCTCAAAACCTTTGTGGCTGAGCAAAGTGCAGCAAAGATCGTTTCTGATAAGTGACAGCTGAGAGAGGAGGAGTGGACCACAATCAGCCTTTCACGAACAATATTCAATGATTGTGTTTGAGACCTAAGGAAATGATCTCAGAAAATGCCTGGTGTAAGAAGGAGCAATGAGCAGACATGTTAGTAAATGTATTGGCTGCACAGAACAACAACCGTGCTGCCTAAGTGTGGGTGGTAGAACACAGAACATCCAAAATACACTTTGAAAAACGTAAGATCTAAGTCGATGGGGCGGGGGGAGAATTAGTTCTCTGAAAGCATAAAGTGAATACTCTCTAATAATTAATTAGCAATAGAAGAAAAACCCCATAAATAATCACACGAATGTGGCAAAGCAGCCAAGTGAGGCGGTGCATGCCTGCAATCCCAGCATTTGGGTGGCTAAGACAGGAGGATCTTCCTGAGCAAAGCATAGGGCCCTAGAGAAAGCACATAAGGTGAGGGAAATGAGATATAATAAACAGTTTTCTGCTTACAAATATACCCACTGAAGAAAATAAATATATTTTTAAGTTAGTTTGGGAAGAAACTCAAAACTTGAGTATTTCTTTATTCATCAAAAAATCAATTAATTTTATAAATGCTCCGCTTTTCTGATTTTTCCAGCTGTATTGTGGTCACCAAAAAGGATGTCTTTAGCTGAGGATTTAGCTCAGTGGCTCAGTGCCTGCCTGGCAAGTGCAAGGTTGTGAATTTGATTCCTGGTACCAATAAGTAAATAAATAAATGGAAAGAAACAAAGGAAGGAAGAAACATGGCAAATTCATTGTAGATAAATAGACATAATTCCTAAGACTATTTTTTTATATTTTTAATATATAGTATGTATAGAAATAGAAAAGTAAAAGCAAATATGGTAATACAACTACATCTGATAAATTTGGCAGAATATATAAAACTTGCCCATTTTCACAACTTGTACTTTGTTTGAAATTTCTTCAAGATAATATTAAATAAAAGAAGTTAATTCATATCTATGCTCATCCTTCAAACATCAGGCCCTGAGGGTTTATTGGTGCACCTTTCTTAGATGAAAAATAAGTCCATTCAAATACAAAAATGCATTCAGGAAAATATATATATATATATATATATACATCCCTAGAGTAGTTCTACAAAGCTCATACAGATTTACTAATGAAAAGAAAAAAACAATCTCTCATTGGTAGGAACAGTTGCAAAAAGAGAAAAGTTGAGTTTACTTTAGGAATGTAAGAGCGGTCTAATAGTAAAACAATGATCAATGCCCCTTAATGTATGATTCAATTTCCCATCGACTTATAAATATGAAAATACAGCACACTGAAAATAGAAACAAGCTCCCATACCTGATAACACACAGCAAGAGGGCATAGCACTCCACAGCAAATGCACTACTGTTTTTTTAAAAAATTTTATTTAAAGAGGAAAAAAACAGAAAAAAGGGTAGCAACAATACAGAATTCCAAGGAAAAAAAGAAAAGAACAAAAAAATACTAAGAAATCATTACTTGATAACTTACATACTGTCATTTTGGAAATAGTTGTTCAAGTTAAAAAATTAAAATATACAAAGTAGACATTCAAACAATGAGACTGTTAGCAATTCTGTTCCATAATCTAACAAAGACTACTATGGTCATTCATCTTACACACTTAAACATAAATGCAATTATATCCTTTAGAGCACTTTCTTTTCCTCTCTTTTTTACAGTAGCAATTATACATTTTGGGTTGTATTACTCCTACATTTCTTACTACTTTTTACACTAGAGACACAATGCAATATTTATAAATATGATTCTTTTTTATTTTACTAATGAGGATAGTCTCAAATTGTCTCCATTTACCTATGAAGGCCTCAAGATCATCCTTTTTCATAGCTGAGTAATATTCCTTCATATAAAAATACCACATCTTTTTCATCCACTCTACAGTTGATGGGCATCTTGTTTGTTCCCAAGATTTAGCTATTACAAATTGTGCTTCTATGAACATGGGTGCACATACGTCACTGTGATATGACCTTTTCAAAAATGTGCTACTCTTATGGAATAAAGCAAACAAAGGTTTAGTAGAAGCGATGAAAACCCCTCTTGGATCAGCCTCTCTGAGACTTTAATGACCAGTAAAGAACAGCGTGAAGAGCCAAGAAAGACCAGCCCCGGAATCAGACACCACAGATGTGAAGGAGATGAGGACCACATGAGCACTGAACATGGAAGAAAAGAAGGCCCGTGTGTCTGAGCCCGTGAAGAGTCCAGAGACAGCAGGGGAGGCGGGAGAGGGCAGGACAAGTGGACACTCGCAGAGCATTCAAGGTAGGGCCATGCTGTGGACCGAGGTGCCTGGTTTTAATTCTCTTTATCATCTTCAAAATGCTGCGGGGGCCTGCATTAGAGGGAGAAGAGAAGAGCCACAGGAGTTACCACTGAGGCCCCGGAGGACAGGCTTCGTCTGGGGACAGAGGACAGACGAGACCCTCTGAGGATGAGATCGGGCCACTAGAGCTTCACGCAGGGGGGTGAAGGACTGATGAGCAGCAAAGGTGACTTTCAGGCAAGTGAGGGTACAGTGATGCCCACAGCAGAAATGGGGCAGCCTGTGGCAGGTGTTGGGGGAGACCCCAGGCTTCTGATTAGGGCTTGTGAGGTTTGCAGCGCCCACTGAAGCTCCTCCTCTTGTTGACGAGCCAAGAAAGTCTAACTGTGTGGGCTACATAAAACGTGGGGTTAGCTGGACACAGAATTAAATGAAGACTTTTGTCTCTCACTTGTGTGACCTTGGGGACAATCCTGTCCTCTCTGCACCTCCCATTCCTTTCCACGAAATTCACCATAGTGATTAAATGCGAAGGAATTTTCACATTTCTGGTGCCTGGCAAGTATGCAGGTAATAATGACTTTCTTCTCTCCCATTCCAGTGTTTTCAGTGATAAACTGAAACCCAGAAAAGGAATGAATGACAAATATTTGAAGCCATGGTGGCGGATAGGTACAAGAAACTTAAAAGTTGTTTCCCATTCCAATTAGCTTTTTCAAGCTCTCTTTGTCTACTTGATTCACCCTCCCACAGGTAGATAATCACAGGAGATAGATGCTGCCATTCTCCAAAGCATGTCATATGCTCAGGCAGGTGAGGCTTCTTGTGATGCCTGTGTGCCGAGAGACAAGAGGGAAAAAAATCAGGCATTCAAACAAAGAAAATAGGACACAGACAGTCAGAGCACGGTGCTCAGTGGTAGGTCAAATTCAAGAGCTCAGGGTACCTGTATTTTCAAAATCCAACTCTAGTGAGCAGCCTCAAGCATGCACCCATCTTTCTTTGCAAGTTAGCAGTGAGACGCATTTCCTGAAATGAAATCCCACCATTGTTCCAGAGTAGGAAAAAAACAGGCTTTGTTTGTTTCTCTCCTCCACCTCAAATAACGGCCAAGGTAAAGGTAAATGCAAAAGAAAAAGGAGAAAAGTGAATGTTCAGTGAAGACAAATAAATGCTTTATTTATAATGAGTTTTTAAAGGATTCAAAGCATTCACTTGAAACATGGCTGTGATTTGAAGTGGCATTGTGTTTCTGAAGGGTGAACTCCGGGAACCCTTCCTCCAGGGCCCCTATGTTCCTCTCTCCCTCCCTGCTTTCCCTCTGGCTTTGCTACCCTTCCTGCACCCCAGCCTCACGCCCTCCTTTATCTCTTCTTCCGTCATCCTCCTTTCTCTCTTTCATGCTGGCATCACTTCAGTATTCTAACAATGACATTTCAGAGAGCAACTTTTCCATTTCTTTGAAAATTTGTTTCACTGTCTTTCTTTATGACCACTTAGAGAAAAACATTTTTCTTTATTACTTGGAACTGCAGAATTTCCATGCCAGGAAAATAGATTTTGTAGTGATGGCACACCATGCATTTGTCCCACGCAGTTACACATACATTAATCTGGGTTAGATTCCAATTTTGTATCTCCCATGCTCTATCATATGGGTCAAGTCAAATTGGACCCGATACATAAACACACCAGACATGGCCCCAGTTTATCAATCCCAAATGGTCCCAGTGCTGTTTACTTCTTTGCAACAATTTAGGAACATTTGTCTAGAGCTTGCTGATAGAAAACTCAAATCCATGTACATGCAGTTTCTTAAAATGTAGTCCAGAGAAACATATTTTATCCAGTTAAAACCTCCTGACTTTCCATGTGTTGCATAGCTTCGCTCAACATGTGCTACTAGAGATAAGATAAACCTTACAGCCAGGCTTCTGGCTGCTGCCAGCAGGACTGCTCTGACCCTGGGAGCCTCACTTGCTACTGACAAACAAGAGGCATCACTGGGACAGGCACTTGCCCCTAGGATGTGGTCTTCACTTTGAGAAGCTCCCTGGCTTGTTTGCGTTCTGCACCAGGCTCTCGGCAGGGGTCCTTCCTGAGGGACTCACACAGGAGCCCTCTCTAAACTCTAACTCCATGGTAGCATCTCTCAGGTCCTTATCTCTTCCATGATCAAAATAAAATCCTTGGACTTAACAGAATCTCAATTAGAACTCGAGGAAATGATGTTACCCCCACAGTGCTGTGGGAAGAAGCTTGGTATCCCATCTGAAATCTGATTGGAAGTCGTTGGCTGTAAAGCTCTTTTCTTTGTAATTGATTTTTATGCAGTGTCATTTGCCCCACAAAGACAAAAGAGAAGGGGCCTAATACCTGCTTCACCCTGGGCACTTAAGAATTCCCCACTGGAGGTGGAAAGTACAGAATTAAAGAGGTGAACTGAGCAGTTTTGTTCAGCAGATCATTTCAAGGTCCAATGATCACATTCATTCGTCATAGGGAGTTGGAGCCTGTGCCTAACACATCCTCACTCCTTCTCCCCTTCCCCCTCGTTCCCTTTCTCATTTGCACATTTTCTTCCTGCTTCCCCATGTCTGTCAACCATTTTGATCCTTCTCTGTGCTTTTTGTTTTTCACACAAGGGAAACAATGTGATATTTAAATGTGTGTTTGAAGAGGTTGGATTCAGTCATATTTTCCATAGGCTGAAAGCATCATAGATAGTAGGATAGCTCTTCTCGGGAGAGAACACCAGGCATGTTCTCCAAACCTCAAACGACGGACGTGGTTTTCTCTCTTCCATCTCATGGTAGAAGCAGACAAGGAACACACAGCGGGCAGCTATGAGGGTTGTGGTGGCCGGGGCACAGGGCATGTGGGGAGCACACAGGACAAGTGCCACTTGCAACTCGAGTGCACCAGTCACACATCACCTCAGGTGACTAAAACCCTACTGTTTTTGTCTCAAAATATCCAAGATATTCAAGCCATTTTTTTTCATAGTTGAAAAAATATGCATGAGAGTCAAAGGCTCCCTTCCTCGTGGAAGGCTTTCCTAACTTCCTGTCTGCACACAGCGGTTTTGGCTACACTCACTTAGCATTGTGTGAAGCGAAAGTTTCTTGGTATGCAGGACCTAAGATCCTATTTAGAATCCCACCTAGGGGATCTGTTATCTCGGAGATAATTCAGATTGTGGGTGCTGTTCTGATATCAGGGCAGTGTACAGCCTCAGAAAGCAAAGTTGTGCTAAGAAAGTCTCCCCTAGGTTGGCATGAGCCACGGAGCAACTCATCTATTTGACAAGGCTGATATTGGGCAGGACGGGCTGCTGCACTATTCCTGCCATGCTCAGTGATGGATCAGGGTGACCCAGGAATACATGGCCTCACTGTGGCTTTAGCAATCCCTGCTGGAGCTGTGGCACCTCTTATGTGCTGTCAGCTTGCTGACTTTTCTGGAGTGGACCTTCTGCAGAGGGGAAGTTGAACGGCATCCTTGATGGTGCTCACAGTCCATAGCGTGTTGTGTTCACAGCTGTATATTCATGCTTGACTATGGGGGAGCTCTCCCATTGGGCACAAGGGCCTTGTCTTCTGAAGGGAAATGGACAAGAGATGGCTACTGGAGAAACCATAGCCAACAAGAATAGCTGTAGCTGCTCACAGGACGGCAGCTGGCATTCCTAGTCTTTCTATGTGGGCCACTTAAATTCCCTCACCTTCAGTAGTCACTTCTACGGGTCCTGCTGACCATCTGCTGCTGTGGCTCAAGCCTTCGTCCTGATGGGCTGAGCCTCTGTGGTCATCCCCTCCACAGGCGAGGGTAGCTGCCCGAGTCACTGCTAGTCACAGTCAGGCAGGGAGTTCAATGCATCATTTCGGTCCCGTGCGTGTGGCTCCATACACGCCCTTCCTTCCCATGTTGTTGGAAACAGATTTGTCTTTTCTCGTTAAACAGAGGCAAGTAACCCTGAGCGCATGTGGCTCACCTTTCCGGCTGGACTCTTCAGACCCAAGGAGTCCGAAGTTCCTAGCGAACCACCATCACTTGTAGCTTTATGCAAACACTGCTATGTTCTCCCAAAACATTCATCGCCTTTAGGAACCAGGAACTGTGACCCCACGGGGCCCCAGGATTATGAGGTCAGGAACTCTGAGCTTCCCAGAGTTCTATAGTCACAGAACTTGGGGACATTGCCATGGTTCCCCATCCCAGCTTTCCTTCTGATTAGGAAGACAGCATGTGCCGTCTCCTTCCCCTCTACTTTTTTCCATTTCTGTGCCTTTTTTGGGTGCATATTAGTTGTCCAGAGAAATGGGTATATTTTGCTATATTCATACATGCACATGCGTAGTTTATTTTTTACCCCAGCCCAGTACCTTATTTTCCTTTTGTTTCACCCTATTTTTGTCCCCTTCCTCCCCACCCAGACTTCTCTAATAGTCTCCATTAAATTTGTCTGTCATTACTCTTTTTTTTATTTCTTCTATTTTCCTTTTTAAGATTCCACATATGAGAGAAAATGTGACATTTGCTTTTCTGAGTCCAACTGATTTCCTTTAACATAATGGTCACCATTTTCATTCACTTTTTTGCAAGGAACATGATTTCCTTCTTCACGGTGACTGAAAAACGCTGTGTTGTGTTTATAAACCATACTCGTTGTCCATTCTTCTGTGGATGACATCTAGGCCGTTTCCACAGCTCAGTAATAAATGTGCTCATGCGGTACTTAGGCAGGGTGCTGGATTTCATTATTTTGGGAATACAGTGAAGGTTGTTATAGTTGGCTGAAATGGTAGCTCTATTTTTAGGTTTTTGAGGCATCTCCATACTGATTTCCACAGTGATATTCTTAATAGCACTGTAGAAAGGATCCTTTTATTGTACATCCACAGTAGCATTTATTATGTTTTGCATTTTTGATGGTGGCCATTCCAACTGGAATAATATGGAATCATCATGTAGTTTTGACATGCATTTCTCCAGTGATTATAGATATTGGGCTTTATCCCATACAGTTATTGTTCATTTGTATTTTTTGAGAACTATCTGATTAATTCATTTGCCCTTTTGTTGACTGGGTTCCTTGGTTTTGTCATGTTGAGATATATTTTACATATTAATCTTCTGTCAAAGGGATAGTGGGCAAGTATTTTGTCTTGTTTTGTAGGCTGTCTATTCACTCTGTTGATTATTTCCTTTGCAGTGCAGAAGCTTTTTAACTTGATTATAGAAGTCTCTGCATTCTGAATAATGGTGGAAGCAACTTTCAGGGAAGTGTCTCCACCCAAGCACCACAGCTGGGTAACGTTCTATCAAGACAACAGCCTTTCCTTCTGGGATCCCATTTGGCTGGGAAGCCATTGGCCCCTGCTGAGAAACCATTCTCAACTCAGGCCACTTCTGCCACCCAAAGAGGATTCCCAGGTTAAGGGCTCACCTGTTCCCCCACTGAGAAAATTTCCCTCTCTGATGTGCTGTAGTGACAGCTTTGAGGGCGGCTTTTAATGCAGCCACGACTCTCTTCTGGAGGATCTTCCTTCTCTGTACATTCAGCATCTGAACACAGGGCCAGTTCTCCAGCTTCTTTGTTCCTTCTGTTGCTGTAGCTATGGCATCTCAGATATCCCCCCTGAGTTCAGCAGGAGGCACTGTTGCATCCTGACCTCTGAGGGACTTACCTCGGAAGATAGTTTACTCCATGCTCTGCTCTGGGGAACTTGCACAAGAATTAACTTATCTGTCATAAGAAAGTGCTCCAAGCCAATAAATTCATGCTTATCTTTGCAAACAACTTCCAAGACTAATAGTTTAGGTCCTCCAAAAAGCAAACATCAAGACACAGTTAGGTACCAAAGGCAGTCTTCTGCCTCCTAGGGATAAGGGGGAGATGCTTCAGGCTTGTGTGGTTGGAACCTGCTGCCAGTGATTCAGGGCAGCCCTCAGTGTGCAGAAAGGAGGAAGAGGGAGAGGTCCTTAGCACAGCATTGGCACCATCTTGCCCAGGTTAATGGAAAGTCTTAGAAAAAAGATTGAATGGCTCGACTCAGTTGCCTGACATACTCAGTAATCAAAGGCAAAAGATTGGGAAAACATGACTTTCACCTAATTCAAGGGTCCAAACTCCTGGATACACGTGGCACTGGGTACCTCTAAATTAGGGGTCGCCCAGTCCTTGTCCATGACCTGTAGAAACTGTACACACAGCAGGAGGTGAGCAGCAGGCAAGGAAGCAAAAGTTTCATCTGTATTTTCAGCAGCTCCCCATCCCTCATACCGAGCTCCACCTCCTCTCAGACCAGCTGTAGTGCTAGCTTCCCACAGGCAGTGAGCCCTGCCATGCACTGCACGCATAACAGAGACAAAGAACACAGTGCAATAATAATAACAATCCATGCACAAGAAACAAAAGGTGCAATGTGTTACTAGGACCCGATGCAATGTGTTTAAAACACCCCCCACTGTCTCAACTTTGGAAAAACTGTCTTCCCGGAGACTGGTTGAGGGCAGCTGGCCGAATTAGGGAGCAAGACAAAGCAGAGGCTCCTGGAGCTTTCATCAGCTTTCCTCCTCATGGCCTGTTTCATGAAGAGAAAAGGGAACAGCACACTTCCAGGACCTGCAAGCTCGCATGGTATTAATGCTCTTTCCCATTGGATTTGCACTTGCAGCCTCCCTGGATACAATTTTATTTTCCTTTTCTTCTTTAGCTACTACCACTTCTTACACACTCTTCTCAGGGGAGTCCGGGAGAATAGCATCGTGTTAGCCCTGCAGGCAGCAGGCAGAGGCCTTATACAGCTTGGCAAAGGATCCCTGAGACGACATGGATGGTGAGTGCCTTTGTCCATTGGATCCTGTGTCACACACATACAGGAAACACTTAGCGCTGGAGGTAACTGAGATCACAAAGAGAACTGCTGCTGCGTAGCTTCACCGAGACCCCACCGCTGCCCCACCCAGTCACCAGCAGGTCACAGATGTAAGGGTTGGGGATTTGGCATTTTCTGTTGCTTTTGAGAGATATCTGCTTGCTAAGCATTTTGTCTACAAACACGTGATCTCAGAGGGAACAGTCGTCTACTTGACCCTTCAGGGTGACCACTAGCTCTAGTATATAAATTCTCCCCAGCACTGATATCCACTTATCAACCTGTTCATCAGCTCGTCAGTTAGAATAGGACAGCTTTCCCCACAGTTTGAACATCATTAACTGTTTCCCAGAGAAATGTCCAGGAAACAACCCTAAAACAGGTTTCTTGTCTATAGGATCCTCAGACCCTTTTCTTTGCTGATTTAATAACTATTGTGATGCCCAGGACACGAAGATACAAGCAGCATAAAGCGAGCCTATTTCTCCACAACAGCATCCTTTTATGGGGCACCACTTAGCCCTGAGCATGCAGCAAGGTGTGGCCAATACTGGAAGAGATGCCACGGCTGCTGCTGTCTTCTGTATAAGATGCGACTGGGTGAAATAGACGATTCCAAATCCCGCTTGTCCACCTTCCCTCATGGACAGAGAACAGCTGCATAAGCTCCATCACGAGTGTTAGCAGTGGAGGCAAACTCTGTGTTTCCCGGCAGATGAGAATGTGGAGCCAGGGGCGTCCATTTACCTGTGCCATCCCTGAACGTGGGTTTCTGATCATGGATAAGTGCATAAATGAAAACAAAGCACTTGGAAGCAGTTATAGCAATTGGAAATAGCCAAGTACAATGATCAGAGAATTCCTTTCATGTGCTCCACGCAAACAAATTGCAATAAAGCTCAAATCAGAACCTTTTCTCTTTCACAGGTAATTTAAGAGATACTGGTGGATATTTCATTGAACCCGCACTGGAGGCTTTTAAATATTAGGAATGCATGTATTTCCTTTTCTATATTTGCAAACTCCTTCTTTATGGGCTTTCCTTGGGGTTGACCGTTTGGAAGTAGGTATCAAGCAGCAGATGGTATGTGCTGCCTTCCACATGCTGCAGGGTGGGGACTCACTGCTTTGGACCTAGGGAAACAGGAGCACCCCAAGAGAGACAAAGATGTGTCAGCAGACCAGTGCTCCTCTTCTGCCTTGCCTGATTTAATTTACCTGTCCTTCAAAATATTTTAATTTTTGCCATGTCCTTGGAAAGGCCTCCTTCTCACATCCCCAGTGCTTGCTACCCTGTGACCTGGTTTGGCAAACACTAGTGGCCTCGACTAAAGGAATCTTGCCATGGATCTGCCCATGGCTGATTGTTGTGTGTTCCTTGTTTGGGTTTAGTTAGACTTCCGCTGGGAAGGAAATTGTGCTGAATCAGCACCAAATTCAGCACAGGGTCTGAGATGGTTCAAGAACTATGAACAAAAGCGATTACTATGGTGTAACAGGCTGTAGAGACATGATTTCCAGAGGCCAGCACACTAGCTATGAATAATGAAAAGCAGGTCAAGGCCGCAGAAAATATGTAGAGCAGGAGGATGGAGGATGTGTCCAGTTGAAAATGCCTCTTCTGGGCAGGAGCCTGGACTCCAGGGACATCTACAGAAGAGACTTTGCCCAGGACTTAGGCAGCTTCTGGTCCACGGAACTGTCTCTGCTCCCAGGTGCCTCTGAAACCATTTGCCGTGGAAATGTACTCGGTAGCTGACACCTGACGATGGGCTTGCAGCTTCCTGTTTTCCTCTCTGGGTACAGTTCAGGCACCGGCACCAGGAAACCTCTCTCCTGCTTCTCAGTCTGTTTGTCTATAAGAAAGCAGAGGCTGCTGCTAGTCTGACGATTTTGTGGCTATATAATGAAGTCTCAGGAATCATTGTCCTTCATGTGAGCATAACGTAGGTTGCCTGATGTTTTAGGATGGGGTGTGCCCCGTTACGCATGATGAGTTATAAGGACACTGCAGATTTTATGTTTTATAATGGCCTCAGTATCCATTAACTGACACCAGCAGTCTGCAAAAGGAAAGACCAGAGAAAAGCAACATACTTAAGGAGGGAGATACAAATTTGCAGAATGAATCTGCTTCTGTCAGAATTTCAGTCTCCATTAAGAGAGATGGCAAGCTTTGATGGTGTGCGCATAACAAAAATACTTCCAGGCAAATATTTTCCATGTGTTGCAGGTATGTTTGTATAAGTGTTCAGGAAAAGCACAGAGGGTCTGCCCAGGATTCAGGCCCTTCCAATGCACAGATCTGCATCTGCTCTCAGCTGGGCCTGAGCCCACTTCCCATGGGAGCAGCCTCCTTTGCTAACACCTGACAACGGGATGGAGGTGTCCTGTTTTTCTCTTAGGGTAGCTATTCTCAAATGCAGTTTGTTGTGAAGATCAAAGCAAATAATTATTTCAAGTACTTCAGAAATGGCAGGTTTTAATCCCACCCTCCACCAAATGCTGGCAGTAGTGATTGACAAGAGCCCACTCTTAGGTGTTATAAATGCTTCTGTTTCTAGAACTCTGGAAATTTCCTCTCTAACTTGGCATTGTTAGATGACTTTGGGAGCACTATGGGGGTTTCAGAAGATAAGAAGGAGGGAGAAACTCTGGGCTACCCTGATTAGTGCAAATAGAAATGCAGGTGATGGGGAGGAGTTGAAGAGCACCCATTTACCAGACTGAATTCCACAGCTACTCCTGTCGGCTTCCACAAAATGGGCAACAGCACTGTCTTCAAACCAGAGGAGTGTGGAATTTTAATTTTTTTCCGCTCAAATTTATGCCCTGGCTGAGAAACGCCTGGAGCAGGTCTGTTCTGAATCGAGTACGTCCACGGAGCACGCAGGCCTGGTCATCTGCATCCTCTTCTTAGCGTGCGTGTCTCAGGAGAGCCACTTAACTTCTGGCAGGTCCTATTTGGAGTGGGCTCAGAAGCCAGGTGTGTCGGCCTGTTGAAAATAATCCTCAAAGTGGTGGAGAAGTAGTTTCTTCTATCATGTTTGACACAGGATGTCTCTTTAAACATCAGACAGTGTGGACACAGAGAGATTCTCTGTACTTCTCGGGGGAACAGAAGTTGGAGCACATGTGGTTTGCAAAGTGTCAGAATCAGACCACGTGAAGAAAGAGCTCCACGACCGAGATGAGCTCTCAGGGTAATGAGCTGACTGGTGGGATTCCGAGCAGGGGACAAGAGGGGCACAGTGTTAGGGGAGCGTCACCTGTCTTGGACGTGTGTGCTCGCACACCATTGAGTTCGCCCAGAAGGAACAGCATCTCACATGGGCACGTGGTCACTGGCAGAGCCTCGTGACCAAAGGGATCTTAGTGGACTGAGCCTGAGCCTGTAACCTCATCAACAGAAGACCTATAAAAGAAAAACTATCAGCGTCACCGTCCAATCCCGAGTTCTAGAAATGCAACCAGTCTTGTGTTTCCTTTGTTATTTTCCATATATCTTCCCGTGTAAATTCCAAGAATCTGTGGTACATATATTTTATACTATTTTATACAGCCACATGCCTAAGGAATGTATTCCCAAGCAAAATAATGAACTAAAAATAATTTTGGAAAAAATACAGTTAGTTAAAAGTAGTATGTTCAGTAAGATAGTCCTGATACCAAATGACAGTTAAAAGGATTATGCATGATAAATTATAACATACAAAGCAGAATTACACTTAAGGTCGCTACACATTCTGATAGTAAAAATGAAAAATAGAAAAGGAATAGCACATCCTTAAATAAATTATGTATTACAGATACTTGAAATGATGAATACTCTTTGAATTTTCTTTTGTTTTTTGGGGTCTGAGAGTCTTAGTTGATTTCATAGATAATCAGACATTACTTTAAATATTGAAGAGCTATTTGAAACACTCAAAAAGGGGGAAAAATTGCTTTTAAAACATGAAGTAAGGCTGATTATTTTCTGTTCACTACAATAGATTTCATTCAATAAATTTTCAACACAGTAGGAAGAAGAGATGCTTTTTATTATACTCTGTTAATAGTAGAAGATGTATCATTTTATTTTATGAGGAACATCCACTCTTTCACTTGGAGAGTCCATTTCATTCCCTTAGGGTTCAAAGTGGCTTTTTCACTGCAAAAGAAAATTGCTAAAGGCAAGGGACTGCTAGCCAGCCCCTCCTTGGCTCCTGAGAAAAACACTGCAGTGGCTGGTTTCCCTTGTAGTCTGTGAAACTTGCATTATCATAGACTGTGATTAAGTCACAAATGGAGAGGAGACAGTACCCACCTAGCACTCAGAATGGCACAGTGAGTCATTTGTTTCCAAAGGGCACTTGCTGCCACTCACTGTGGGTAAGTCCACGCTCTTGGTGACAGAAGTGCACAGGGAAGTAGGTGACAAGATAGCCCCATGGTCGTTGAAAGGTCCCTGTGCTTCCTGGAAGAGGGTGATCCCAGCAGGCATGCCGAAGTGAAGCACAGTTCACTGTTACTTTGCGATTCCTGATCATTTCTCACCAGCAACCATGCAGACAACAGGATGAAACACTAGGTTTGCTCAGAATTTTGCAAATCATCAGCTCTCTGGGTCAACTAGGATACAAGTAATGCTTTGATATGTTGTCTATAAAACAGGAGCCCCTCGGTGAGGTGTCAGCTTGGAGGAGAACTGATGGAGCCAGTGGAAGAGCTTGAAAATATCTTTAGACAGGAAGTGCTCAAGTAGGACGCGCTGAAGACAAGGAGACATCGCAAATATGGCAGCAACTGCGCCTGTGTGTTCAGGGAGAAACAGGAAATCATAAGAAGAAAGGATGGCAGGAAATGGAGGATGAAAGAAGGAGAAGGAAGAGAAATGAAGAAAAAGAAACACATACAAGGCGAGGAATTAAGATCCTGTGTGCTTTCTCTGCAGGCTGCCTCAGACCGCCCCCACATACAAGGATTCCTCTGAGCCCTGAGTCACCAGGATCTGCCACCAAGTCCAAGTGACTTGTGGTCAGGATGTGGACTCGTCCCCTGGTCCTTAACAGCAGACAGTTCAGGGTGCGAGCTCCACATGGCTTCTTTGTGACTGATGGGCGTGAGAGGTTTGGTGGAGTGGACGCTTCGGAGGACACGGCCAGGAAACACGAGTTTGCTGTCTTCACCCCATTTAGTAAATTGATCCCCTGAAAGACCATGAACCTCCATGTGCTGCTCTATTTGTGGACAAGGGAGATTGCCTAATTTGCAAGTTGGTTGTAAGGATCAGCAAAACCTGTGGACTTGGTGTGTGTCGATTTTGAGGCATCATCCACAGAAAGCTATTTGCTGAATAGCGGTCCCAAAAAGACATGCTGGCTTTCTTGCAGATCTAATTAAGATATAAGATCGTTACTGACACAAAACATGCTCACCCTGGAGACAGATGGGCTCTCAATCCAATATGCCTGCCGTCTTCGCAGGAAGACCTAGACACAGGAGAAGCTAGGAAGAGCGGCGAAGATGCTACCCAAAGATGCCTGATTCTGCCGAGGCCTTGGTCAGGGAACTTCAGTTGCCGTAACTAAAACAGCAACCATCTGTTGCTTTCTGCCACACAGTTTGTGACACTGTGATGACAGCCCTTGGGAAGTTAATGCAGCGTTTGTGTTAGCGCTTTGTGTTTGCTTGCCGCCTTCCCCTATTATGTCTAGAAATCTACTGAGTGCTTCTTTTCCAAGCATCATGCAAGTAGGAATAAAATGGTGATACTAACCAGCTTTGATGCTATGTGCCAGGTATTACCTGTTCTAAGTGAATTATTCAAAATGCAGCATCATGAGATTATTGCTCTTTATTCCTAAATTATGCACGAGTAAATTAACTTTACAGAAATCTTTTACATCTTGCCTTCAGTCATACAGTCAGTGATCAGACTGAGTCAGAATTTGAACCCAAGGCTCTGGGAACAGTGTACTCAGCCAGGTATGGTATACAGTCTCTCCTGATAAGGGACTCACCATGTAAAAGCAGGAAAATAAAGGACTTACAGAGTCAGGATTTTTGAAGATAAAGGTAGAATCAAATATACTGTATTAACATCACCCAGAGAAAGACATGGGATGATTTGGGCTCTGGAAAGTTTTTCTGGAGGAGGTGACGCAGAGGAGAGTGTTGAAGGATACCAAGAAGAGAGAACAGAATCCAAACTAGATGCACAGGGTGTGTGCAAAATATCAGTGAGAGAAGCAGCTAGGTGCTTCCCCACATCACCAGGTTTACATCAGGTTGAGATGCCAGAAGGCAGGCTGGCGACAGTGTGGGCTCCATCAGGGGTCCCAGGGTCCAAGTTGCTGAGGAACTGCAGAGGCAGAAGGTGGACAGATTTCACAGTCAAAGGCCTAGGTTTGAACAAAATTTGCTTTTGGCACTTTTAGTTCAAAGACTGGTACTGGCTACTGTCACCCATGTCTGAGGCATTCACTGATGCATTGATTTATCAGTTTATTCATCTATTCAATCAACTTTCATTGAGTGCTCACTCTGTGCCAAGCCTGGCTTTAAATGATGGAGACAGCAGCGAGCATGCAAACATCCCCACGCTTTGGTGCTTATGTTCCTGAACAACAGCAAATGATCAAGCAAGAAAGGTTTCCAGGGAGCGATTCTGTAGAGAGATGACCACAGTGAGATGACAAAACTAGGTGCTGGGATGTGATGTGACAGTGAATGGGAGATGAATAGTTCTGCTTTTAAAGCCTAGGTCTCTGTTACCTTCTTCACATCTGCCCAACCCAGGGGATTCCCAGCTCATTCATTGTTACCTTGCCTTCACTTCTGAGTTCTCATCATGGATGGAGATTTCTGATATGCATAAAGATTTAGTGTCACTGTGCAATCAAGAAAAGGGGTGGCAGAGGTTACAATTTTTTTGTAGTGGGAATATTAAATTAATATAAAGAATAATGACAAAATATTTAATAATTTCTCAACACTTCATTTGATGAATATTACTCAGATAAAAGTATGTGTGTGTCACTCTGCTAGTTACTACACCAGGTTTCAGGAATCACGTAGTGATGATCATTGCCTCATGGAGCTTTATTTCCAAGGGGCAGGAGATGGTGGTATGAGAGAAACCAGGTGCACACCGAAGGGAAGAGAGGAGTCAAAGAAAAGGCAGAGGAATGAGAATGATGTCAAGATGAAAGACGCAAAAATACTTAGGGTGGGACACTTTATTTTATTTTTTTTAAAGAGAATAAAACAAAAGAGGGCAGTACAGAGCAGATCAGAACAGGACAACATACGCAACAGAGTGGGACACTTTAAAGAATAGACAAGCATTGCCTGTAGAGGTACCTCCTGTTACAGCAGCTCTCCTGGGGATGCCTGTTGAAAATTAGGCCATTGAAAGCTTGGGTGAGTCCCAACCCTGATACTGGAACTGACTTTGGACTCACAACTCTATGACCCCAAAAGTCCCTGCTGGATTTCATCTCACCACCATGACCTGGGATCTCTCCGTCAACTTCCCTCTTTGCTTTTCCCTTTTATTGACCAACAATATTCTGAGTTCTAGATCTCTGAAGCAAGATTCTTCCTAGTATCCCAGCTGGGATGTCTCAAAGCCCATTACATTTGTTCCCTTCAGGCCACGACGATGTCCACCACATGGCTGTCACCTAGGATGGTTGTCATACTCCATCTACGATTTCTGGGTTCCCCTCTTTGCCTCTCACCCTCCATGATGCTTGTATATTCTTGGTCCTTCCTTTTGTCCCAGACCACTAATGCTAACTCAAACCAGAATTGAGCTTAGTTTTTGCATTATCTTGATGAATATAGATTTGCAATTTTTGCCCTGACCGTTTGACTCAGAAGAAAACAATCTTCCCAAGGTTTTTAAATTTTAATATTCCCTAGATCACTTTCATTTATAATTCTTTTTTTTTTTACCTAGAATTTTCAGGGTAAGAGTCTTCCAGACAATGAATGTGTAAGCTTTTGCTGTTTTTTCTCCACTCATCAGCAAAAAATGACAACAAAACAAATGAACTAACACCCCAGCAAAATACTTGACATCTGCATAATCACTCCTGAAGAACAGCGAGATTCTCAGACGGACAATTCATTAAAGCCAAAGTGGCCTCTCCGTTAATAACAGCAATAAACGGTTAATGAGCGTGATCTCTTCTTTGTCTTACTTAAGAAACTGCAGATAACTAGATTAGGTAGCAAGGGTGAAGAGTGCTCTGAGCAGAAACCAGTATTCACTCCAAAAATGCTGCATGAACCCAATACAGAGCTCATAAGAGGCAATGATTTAACAGCAGTCACCTTTCTCTCTGCTAAGTAAAACTGATACCTGAAAGAAAAATATTGGTCCCTGAGCCTAATATCTTTGAAAGATACTTCTTTTAAAGAGTAAAGAAATCATTCAAAAATGTAAACAAACTCTGATTTCCCGAGTGTTTACATAAATCAATGTATATAAAATGACGTGCTGTTATTTGAAAAGGGAACATCTTATTCTAGGAAAATAGAGCGCCAGATGATATGCATAAGCAAGGCTTTACATATCACTTCTTTGCTTACTCAGCCAAAGATGGAAATATTTATATGCTGCAAGGAAAAAGAATACGATAGCTTTAATGCAGAAAACAAATGCCTCTGAAAACTGAGTGAATATTGAACGAATTATTTGCATTACAGTCACACCTTGGTGCTGGACTACTTTGCCTCATTGAATTTGTTACTTTGATGTAAACGTTTTGTCCTGGAACTTATTTGTTACCTGACACGGAAGCTAGACCTCTTCAGTGTCAATTACCTTGTGACTCACTACCCTTTCCTGGCAAAATAATTTGTTTGGTTCTTGTTGTTTTGGGATACAAAAGAACCAAATAATAACAAATACTGAGCTATCATTGAAACTTTTTTTGATACAGGGTCTCATAGTTCAGACTGGCCTTGAACCCACTATGTAGCCCAGGCTGGTTTTGAACTCAGAGAGATCCTCCTGCCTCGGCCTCCCAAATGCTGGGATTAAAGGTGCACATCACCACATGTGACTTGATTTTGCACTAGGAACAGAGACTTATCCCTGCATAAGAAACATTTCAATAATTTACTGCCCTATCTCTTACATCCTCCCAACCTTTGTCTACTCATTTTATTTCTTAAATATTTCTCAGACATATCATCTCCATTGCCACGTCCTGAGTTTGCTCTTCTTTAGACCAAGGGGAACAAACTTAGCACTTTAATGTTTGTACAAAAATTTCCCTCATGTGGTAGGAGGTACAGCATTACTGAGTTCAATAGTGATATAGGACTAGAATCGCTATATTTTACCAAAATAAGAATATCTTAAAAGTATACCATCCATAATTGCCAGCATTGTAAAACTAATGATAAATTTAATGATGGAAAAATTTCAAGTGATAATCTCAAAATGCAGTCTTTTTCATTGAATGCATTGGCTGTCACTAAATAAAAAGATACTGCATTGCCTTCGCTGTTCCCGTCTTACCAGAGCACTGCGGAAATTCTCTCATCTTGCTGCAGAGTCACACAAGGCCTGAGCATCTCAAACGATCTTCTGACCACCAACCTGAAGCCTCTCAATGTTCTGCAAACTCTATTTTCTCACCTGAGTGTTGTTTCTGACTTCACTCGAAATGAGCTTGCTTAATATGCAACATGCCCACTTGTTTAAAACCTCCTGCAGTTCCCCATTATCCTTGGAGCAGAGCAGATTCTCTTTCCTCAGACAGGTAAAAATTATCTGCATTTTCTGATAGGGTCATGCTCAGTTTGAGGGAGATCTAGTAGTCGCAGGCCATCTTCCTTCTAAACAGGTGACCTATTATTTTTCCAAATGCCAATTATCCTATCTGCTCCTATCTAAAATGTTCTTACCTGAATCTCACGACTCACCTTGATGAGGATGACTTGCTTTGCACTAACTCCCCAGCCTGCATCTTTACTGATTCATTCAACCAACCATCACTGGCCCTCTGCTGTATGCCAGGCACTGTTGCAGAACAAACCAGCAAAGAGACCACAACTCTTCACCTCCGTAACTTGCTTCCTTCAAGTTCTTTGCATTGAGCTACCTCTGTGTCTTAAATTTGGTTTTATCCTCATATGAGGCTATGTGATTTGTCTCTCCCACCAAAACCCTTTGAAGGATATTAAAAAATTTACGAATAGCTGTCCCAGGGTGATGTAGGAGGGACACCAGCACTACTCCTGACATGCTGAAATGTCTGACTATGCCAACCACAGAATGTGTCACTGCTCATTAGACTTTCCCAGGAAGTGTATGCATAGTATCTAGCGCACACCTGCAGGCACAGGGTGGGCTAGCAAAAGTATGTTGACTTATTTAGCGAACGAGTGAATGAACAAACGCTCACAGCTCTCTGTTTAACTGTGCATGACTGGACACCAATGCATTCCCACAATAAATCCTCCGGTAGTGGTAAGGACTGTTTTATTGGTGACGAACAAAAAATCAGAATTCAAACTCAAGGGAGAATAAAAAAATGAATGTACCTGGAGACCCAAGAGGATTTGCTTCCAAGATGGCTGAATATGAAAAAATGGTATATAATTCATTCTCTATCTTACTCTCCCCTTCCTCTTGCTTGACCTTTCTTAAATAAACTGTCTCTGTGTACAGATGAGATGGTGAGCCAGCAATTCCAGGCTTCTTTGATTATTACAGTTTATGAGCCCAGAGAGAGAGAGAGAAACTTTATGAAGACGTTCAGATAAGGTTTTAAGGGGCACTTTGATCGGCTTGGCTTGGGTAACTTGTTTGTTCTGAAAACACTGATAAGCAAACATTAGCCAATATTTACACAGTCTTCATTTTGTACCAAGAATTGCCCTAAGACCTTTGCATGGCTTCTTGTCTTTGATTCTCTCAGTGACCTTACATGCCAAGGACTGTTGCTTCTGAGCCTCCTGCGAATAATGAGATGCTCGCAGAAGGGGAAGAAAATGATTTCCAAAGGAACGAATGCTGGGAAGAAAAGTTGCACTCTATTCCCCCCAAAAATCAAATGTTTAATCCAAACATCAAATGTTTAATCCAAACATTCTGCCAGGTGCTGATTGCATGAGACATGTCCAAGGTCATTAATGAAGGAACACTCGTAATCAAGCTCATGTGGTTCCCACTCTGGAAGGTCCTTTTACTCCCTGATCCATAAATATAAGGAGACTGTGCGGTCTAAGGCTGCGGGTCTTGGTGTACCAGGGTCACCGGCCAGGTGCTGGCATCCAGGTTTCTCATTTGCCCACTGGGGGATCTGGGCTGGAATCACCCTCCTCCTCCTCTGTTCTCCCATCCATGTAATATGGATAATTAAAAGTTCACTATGATAATCAATGAGATAATGTATGTAGACTATTAAGCATGGTGCAAGTGAATAAGCAAGTGCTTATTCAAAACAAAACAAAACAAAACAGTAGCTGTTGTTAGGGACAGCTTTATGAAATCAGATGACCTGTATAGTCATACAATACCTGTTTTCCAGAAAAAAGACTTGCTTGATTTAATATACAAATTTTACCTTCTTGATGATTCAATAATTTTATTTTTGAACTTGTGTTTTGGTAAGTGATGCCTAGTAGGACAACAAGCATGTACTTTGCAAGATATTTTGTCACTGAAACAATATCCGACACACAACTCAAAAAAGATGGTTGTTTTGTGCCCCATTTTAGAGGATTCAGTCCATGATCCACTGGATCTCAGGTGGAAATGGCCCAATGGGAGGATATGGTAGAGGAAAGATGTGCACCTAGTGTGGCAGCCTAAGAGCAGAGAGAGAGAAAAGAGGAGCCAGAGATAAAGACACAGGCGTCCAGTTCACATCCCCAGTGACCCACATCCAACCAAGTTCCACCTTCTAGCACATTCTGCTATGCATTCGTCTGTGAATGAAACCACTGATTAGTATAGCACCTTCATCATTCCATCAACCCACACACACATGAGAGTTTGGGGGACACTTTGTATATAAACCGTAACATGATGCTTATTCAAGATAAATGCAATTCCACCATTCCTTGTCTTCCATCTAAATAAAACACTGCAAATCTCCGTGAGCACAGGACTCTGGGAAACTGACCTTGCTTGAACTTAAATGAGACTCACCCAACAGCAGGACACGTGGGCACCTCTGCTTGAGTGGGCAGAGATGCCGGCAGCTCTGAGGCTGCGTTTCTTCCCAGACCAGAACTTGCCTCCAACACAGAAATAAGAAAATCTCATTTAAAAAACCACACCAGACCAACAAACCCTGTCATATCGTTTCCTAGTACTGTGGATTCTATTGGGCACTCACTGACACTGAAAATGGAAAAGAGGCTGCACCCCACTTCTTGCCTGGCCAGTCCTTCCGTATTTCTCAGTAAGACAAAGCAGAGATTGTGATCGAACGTGCCCAAATAAGGAACAGAAAGAAGACAGGTGGGCTCCTTTTGTGCACGATTTTTACTGTGGTAGTGCAATCCAGCTGCAAGTAGGAATTATAAAATAGAAATTGGGCAACTGCAGCAGTTCTGAAGGTGACATGAGTGCCCTGATGTATACATATTAATACTGGCGCCACATGATACGAAGATGAATGGGAAGACTCACACTAATCACTTACATTTTAATTTTTCTGTGTTGAGAATGACATTTGATAGCAATTAAAATATGACAAATTGAAAGAGAAATGCCACAGATGGAAAGAAATTTCAATCTTAGTCTCTTTACTGGCACATAATTTCTATTTTTGGAACAAGGGAACCCATCATTTTTATTTCTCAGTGGGCCTCAAAACTTAGGTACCTAGCTCTGGATGTTGTAATTATTACTTCATCCAATGAATAAATCTAGAGCCATCTAAACGCCCCTGTCTCCAGGAAGGCTCCCGTGACTGTCTGATCAGAGTCTGTCTATGTCTCTGTTTCTCTCTGTCTCTGTCTGTCTCTGTCTGTGCCTCTGTCTGTGTCTCTGTCTCTGTGTCTCTCTCACCATCTCTGTGATTCTCTCTGTCTCTATTTCTATCTCTATGTCTCTGTCATTCTTTGTCCTGTTTCTCTCTCTATTTTTCTCTGTTTCTATGTCTCTCTCTGTGTCTCTGTATCTATGTCTCTGTCTCCCTCTCTCTTTCTCTCTCTTTTTCTCTCTCTGTCTCTGTCTCTCTCTGTTTTTCTGTCTCTCTCTGTGTCTCCCTGTTTATCTCTCTGTCTCTGTCTCTCTCTCTCTTCCCAGTTCTCTCTTTATCTCTTTCTCCTGTAACATGTTTATTACATTTCTGTCTCAACACAAGTCCCAGGATTATTTGTGTATACACCTGTCTAGCCTGGTAGGCTGTGAATTCCTTGGGCTTGGGAATCCAAGCCTTAACTCCCAGCCATGAATCAGTTTGCACCAGCTGTCAGTTATGCTTTCAGAACAGAGTCGTTGGTGTCTTCGGGAATGGCTTGTCCGGGTGTAAATTACCCTACAGGGACTCACCTAGATGCTACGCTCTGATTGAATTCAACTTAACGCCCCAGAAACCTTGTACCACCTCTTCTCACAGGACCGTTCTCCCGCAGTTTGATGTGCATCTTTTGATTTCAGGCAGCCTGAGTGTGATGCAAGCTTCATCAGCTGCCCTTGGGCGGATCTCCCTCTCTGAAGACAGCAAAGCGACCACTTCCCCCCTCAACCCGGCTGCCCCATCCAGAGACCTGTCCTCCTCAGAGCCCAGACTTGGGTTTGGGTTTGCTATGGCTTCAGAAGGCAATACTGGGAGGCCCTTTGCTTTTTCACAGGAAGGGAGCAGCTGGCTGCCAAGAATAGAGAATACGGGGTCTGATCTTGGAGCTGTAACTCACCTGCTTCCTGCTGGACAGGTCTATGCAATCAGACTGACTCACCTGTCCATGGAGCAGAGCGTGCTGCCAGGTAAGAAGTTCCACTGTCCTTGAAGTAAACTCCACCCCTCGCCATGACCTCAATCCAGCACTGGGACTTGGCCCTGGCCTCCCTTATTACCAGTCCGTTCCTAACCCATATCCCAGTGCACGGACATCTGAGACTCAGGACAACACTCCCTGGGCACCTACCTGCCTTACTGGCACTGTCCTCTGTGCCCTGGGCAGCCTTATAGCCAAAAACCACCACACCCCAACATACCTCAAAAACAGCCCCTGCATCTCCTTGGTGAATTCCTACTTTAGGTGCAATTTTAAGCATAAAGTCTGTTTATTCACTTGGGAATATGAAAGAATTTTTCCAAACCAGTGTAACAGGAAAATAATCATGTTGGGATCAAATATAAGATACAAAAGCATGAACATCAAAGACAACTATGGGAAATCATAAGTGCACAGTAAAGACGCTGTTTCTAAATATGATGATCCAGGGCAAAAATCACAAACAAAAATATAGCAGATATGAATACAAAAGTACACTTTTCCCACCACACACAATTGAAAAGCAATGGATGTCATAAATTGTTGATACATCAAAGGATAAATATACTCAGTTTAAAAAGGTCTCAGACAACTCATTAACAGAAACACTTCCATAGAAACAACAGGACGGAGAACTTCACAAAAGAAGAAATGAAGTAAGTGTTTTGCAAGTTCAGACGTTTTTTGTCTTAGAAGCTATCCAGGAAATGAAACTGAAATTTTCTATTTTTTCACATGATCAACTTGTTAAAGATTTTAAGTAACATTATGATGGGCACCTGTGTAGCAATAATTGTCCCACTTCCATCTCACTGGCTTTGGGTTTGCTGTGTGGTAGCCTTGGTCTCATGGTGAGTGAATGATGCTTTTCGCACCCCTTCCTGGGACTTGGTCATGTAACTTGCTTTTATCAAGCTCAGTGTTATTTGAGCTATGACTTAGCATGTGTACATATGGTCAGGACTTCTCCCCTGCATACCTGCCTTTTATTATAAGAAGAATATACTGGAGATGTCTATTTATTCGGAGAGGATGATAGACAGAAACAAATCTGTCATTTGGAGCTAAGCCCAACCTTCAACCAACACATAGACAAGGGACTGAGAAATTGGTTTTATTATGGTAAAGTGAGCCATGGACTTGAAGGTGATTTGTTTCACAGATAACAGTCAGAAAAGCTAGCTGAGCAGTGTTTACTGTTGGTGGGAATGTAAAGAAAGATCTTAGCTATTATAGTAGAAGAACCAGGAAACTTGGCAGGAAAATAGAGAGGAAAACAGGAAGGGAGGGACTATGAAAGAATAAATAAAGAGGGGTAGAGAAGAGAGAAAGAACACAAGAGAATATAATACTGAACTGCTTTTATATTGAATAGCTGTGACTAAATTATTGTAAGTCAGATATCAGAAGTTCAGTTAAAATCGAATAATCAAGCAAAGGGAAGCTGGATCCCTGCTACTGCATTTCTTATCAGATGGAAAGTGCTGATGCTGAGGAGGAGGACAGCTTGAAGGTGTAGGGGTCTCCCAGGCGAAGAAGTTCCTCAGGCTACACTACAATCACAGTAGTCCCATTATTCAGGAGAAGAAACTGAGACTCAGAGGTTCTGTGGTTTGCCAATGTTGTAGGCAAGTCTGGGATTTGCAAAAGAATCCTCTGTTGTCGTAGTTATTTTCCAGCTGCTGATACAAAACACTCCCCAACACCCACAAGTAAAAGGAGGACCGATTTATTTTGGTTCACAGTTTGTAGAAGTTTCACTTCGTGGTTGCCTGGTTGCAAGGCAGGCCAGCGTGGCAGAGGAGCAACAGTCCATGGCAGGAAGTAGAGAGACCAAGGGAGGGAGGGAGATGTATGCACTGGTCCAGCCCATACCACAGTGGCCCACCTCTTCCCAGCAGGCTTCCTCTCCCAACGCCACACCCAGCTGTAAACCCAAGGGGGCCTAGTCCAGTGGGCAGCGTCCTACACCTCTGACCCATTCACCTCCCACAGCCACACTTCTGACTACATGAGGCTTTGGGGGGCATCTAGACGCAAAGCATGGCATCTGCCTTTGGGAGGAGCCTTTCAGCAGTACATCTGCGTCCAGCTATCTCTGAGTTTGTCCCTTCGGCTTACCAACTTGATTTCCTGAGAGAATTCAACTTGTGTTCTACTTCTAAGTAGGGGACATGGAGCTTGCTAATGATCATATCTATACTAATTACAAGCAAGGACAGCTTGAGAGACCTAACTTAAGACTCTCCTCTGATCTCATCAATTCCCATTATGGGGGACTGCCCAGAATATTCTAGATGAAAGGATAATAATTACTCATTTATTCAAAGGATTCAATTAGGGACCTTGCATCAAAGGTTCTTAATGATTTGTGGTGCTCCTTCAAAGGTAGTGAGGATATTTGCGGAGAGTCAGAGGAGAGCAGCCACTTCTGGAGATTAAACGCTTGATACGCTGCCTCAGGATGGAGGCTGCCTGCGTGGACCAGACACGGGAGGGGGCCTGTTCCTGGAGGGGGGACAGAAAAATAACGGCTTGGCTGCTGCTGGTTCCCCCCACAGTCAGTTTCGCAGGGGAGGCGCACCTAGGGTGCACGGGCTGCAGTGGGCTGTGCGTCGTGGGAAGCTCTGAAAAGTTCACCATCACCGGTTTAGAGGTGCGGCCTTAGGAAAGATCTCAGTCAGGACTAGAGCTACAGGTGCCACCTCTGCTCGCTGAGAGGAGGTGTGGAGTGCAGGAAAACTGGAGACTGGACTGGGGCCTTGGGGCTCTCTCTGTGTCTCTCTGTCTCTCTTCCTCCACTTTCTGGTACTGGGAATTGAACTTAGGGTCTTCTCACTGAACAACTCTCCAGTCCACTTATTAATTTACGTATTTATTTATTTAGAGTCAGGATCCTGCTAAACTGCTATGTTGCTGAGGCTGGGCTTGAATCTGTAGTCTTTCTCCCATCAGCCTCCCGGAGTGCTGAGGTTACAGGTGTGACCACCGTGCCCAGCTGGGATCCTGGGTTTAATTGCTGCTACTTACCCTAAGAAAATACATAAGCCTTTTAGTCTTTTTCAATCTTTTTGTCTCCTTTTTTTTTCACTTCTTTCCTTTCTCTAGTTCTTTGCTAGCATTTATAATTATAGGTCTTCTGTGCGTGTTTGTATGTGTGTATGTACATGTGCGTGCATGTGTGAGACAGATACTAAAAGCCAGATTATTAAAGCAATCATACATTGATTGTGTGAGGTAGTGTGCGCTAAGTCAGGAAAGCCAAGCTCCCATGGGACTGAGATGGACCTGCACAGCCTGGCCTGGGCCTGCCAGCTCTCGTCCTGTCAGTACTTGGCCTTGCATTTGCTCCTCACCTCAGGTCTTCACGGGTGCTAATTCTACCACCACAGTGTCTCTCCAGGACACGGAGACCCCCATTTCATCTCCATCCCTGATATCAGATATCAGACGACGGGATCTTGTGGCCAGGACACAGTAGGAGCGAGATTGAGTTGAATGCTGCAAATGCAGCCTCTCTTGCACAGGCAAAACTTTAGACACAGGCAAACATGGAAAGGCTTCAGCTAAACTGAGGTTTCAGCTGAAGGGAGGCAGCTTTACTTGAGACAGAGAGACAGACAGACAGAAAGACAGACAGACAGACAAAGAGAGAGAGGGAGAGAGAGATAGAGAAACAGAGACAGGGAGACACATAGACACATACAAAGAGAGAGCAAGGTCATCATAAAGCAAAGCAACAGCTTTTAGTTAATTTGCCAGCATGGCCTGAAATCTAGTCATTTCCCCTGGCCAGAGGCACAGTTCCAAATGATATTTCTTCTTGGGCCACCAAGGTGGTCATGGTCAGCTTGTTGATAAGCTGTTGAATTCGTGTGTAGCTGGCACCATCATCCTGCACAGAACAGTCTTGTCGTGTGTTCGGACTCCTAGCACCAATGCTTGAATTGTTGCAATCTCCAGAGAAGAACAAAGTGGGGACACAAAGGGAGAGAAAAGGAAAGGAAAGCACATACTAGCTCATCTGGGCCCTGTATGAGCACCTGACCCACGGGTTAAGGCAGCAATGGGGACAGGCACAGTATACGGTCAGAGAGGTCAAATGTTTTAATCTCATTTCAGTTACTCACAGAGATGCCAAAGGTGAAAAGTAAAGGTTCAGCATTTCAGTTTCTGCAAAGTGTTCAGTGAACTGTTACCATAATCCACCTGTTGGAGGTGCTATGCACAACTAACCCAGTGGGGAACTAAAAATGCAAAACCCAGAATAAAGTGACCTCCAGCATTAGTGATTTTTTTGTATCCAGTAACAGCATGGGAAGCTAGAGGGCTCATTTAGGTTTTTCCTATTCTGACAAACATTCTGCTTCTGTGGTCATTGGTGTCTCATGATGGGTCTGTGGAAACAGAGCACAAGCGTAGAGAAGACACATGCTGCGCTGCAGAGGGCAGCAGCTGACAGCACCCAGGGGCTTACTGGGTCATCTCAGCCTTCTGTCCCACCTTGGTGGTCCCTAGCAGTCCATTCTGAGGGCGTTTCTTCTGGTGTCTTCTGGGGTACTTATTACTTCATCTGGCATGCTCATGTTGAGAAATGTGAAGAGCGATTAGAAAGGCGTTAGTTCCAGTGATGTAGCCAGAGTTCAATGACAGCAAGGATGGTTCTCGTCTAGGTGCTGGCAGCCATGTGGAGCTGTCTATGGGTCAGAAAGACAAGGAGAGAAAGGGCGGCCTGGAAAGCGGCCTGGCTTTGGGACTAGGACTCTGCCAATTCAAGCAACCTAGGCCTCCAGCTTCACTCTCCGATGGTTCCCATGTCTTTCCAGAGACGCTTGCTTCTTTATCCAAACACAGCCCAAGTCCGAAAGCAGAGTTGAAATAGAGAAGACACAGACGGAACCTTCTGCACAACCTCAGCACTCAGAGCAAGAGGAGAAAGGCAGAATTGTACCCAGTGCTCAGCCCAGTTCCTGTCTGATTCTGGGCTTTGGCGAGTAGGAAGTGGATCGATAAAAGAGAGACATGCTTGGTGAACATTCGATGAAAGAATAGTGTTGTCTCAGACATGAAAACAATTACATGAAGAGCAAAGAAGGAAATACAAGTTTCTGAACAGAGGGGTGGAAAAGAAAAAACAGACAGGAGGAAGGAACATCTTTTAGCTGTTTTAAAATCAGCTTGCTGTAATGACGCAGAGGGAGCCCCGAGGGGTAGGGATGGGGCCCACAAGACTCAAGGTGGAAGCCTCTTCCTGGCTTGCATCACTGTTACTGTGAAAGCGGAAATTCATGACTGCTATGCCAATGAAGAGGTGGCCTTGGAGGAATGACTGGGACTCTTAAGGACACCAGATTTAGCCTCACATTTTTTTGGCAGAACATGAGCACAAGCATTAGCTGCCTCACATGAACTTTGAAATATAGGGAACAAATTTCATTCTTAGTGTTAAAAACAAACCTACCCTGAGTGGATGTGATATTTGGGGTGCAGCTTGTGAAAGAAACCCCAACTAGAAATGTAAGTCAGAAAAAAAAAACAAAGAACAGGAGGTGAAAACTCCATACACACAGCAAGGGCTTGTTATGTGCCTGCCAGGAAACAATATTCTGTGTGCACCGTGTTCAACATGCCACATCCACCCTCATTATTTCTGCCTTTCCATACACCGCTCCTAAGTGGCACAGAGTAAATACCTTGCCTTGAGGGTAAATAATGTCTCCTCACAGGTTAAGGGGAAGAGAAATGAGTTTAGTACAGGTCTCTGGGTTCCAGGTTTGAAGGCAGTTGGGACTTAATGGAAAATAACTTAGTGAGCATGACTTCATTATAAGAATGAGAGTCCACCCCATCTCTTTTCTTCACCTTCTGTACCCAAAATCCTAAACTTGGCAGTGTCTCATAGAACTTTCTGGAAAAGAAAATTGGGAACCTAGTGTGTAATAGGCTGTAGAGTGGCTGACAAAAGATATGTGTATCAGAAACCTCAAAATGTGACTATTTTTGGAAAAAGGTCATCTGAGGTCAGCATAGGCCAGTGATGGTGAAAGGTTTAGAGCTTTCAGTAATCCAAACAGTCCACCGAGTCACACGTGCCATAGGTTTGCCACCACTGGAGAAGGCCCTAAATGCAATTGCTGGTGTCTTCATACGAGAGTAAAAGGAGGTGGTAGAGAAAAGAACAAGGAAAAGAGGGTCCTGTGAAGACAGAGGTACAGAATGCCATTATAAGCCATGGAATACGACAAAGCTACTGCAAGTCAAAGTGACAAGCAACAATTATGCCCTAAAACCATCAGAGGGATCGGAGCTCTGCTAGCGCCCAGGACTGTGAGAGATGTGAGTTTCCACTGAACTAACCCACCCAGTGCATGGCAGTCTGCATGGCAGCCCTTAGAGATGAATGCAAGCAATTTTGGAACACTGAAGAGATGGACGCTTTTCTCCAGGAAGGATAAAAGTTTGTCATCCTAGTCCTCGCATGCATTCCTATGCTTCCACTTAGATCGGATTCCATGCTGGGTGACCCTCAGATAAGTATTATAGAACCTGGTGTCTAGTAGGTGTTCAGTGGGCACTAACAGGAAATCAGCATGCTGAGCACTTGGTTATGAGTAACTCTGAGGATTGGTTACTGGGTGTTGAGCCTCTAACAATTTCCAAGCAAGGTCTCTAGTGGATTGGTTACTGGTGACCTACTTAACACCAGCTGAACTAAATCTGCATGGTTCTGAGCATGCATGGCCCACCTGAGGGCTGTTGTGAACCTAAAAAGGAGACCTGGAGAGGAAGAGAAGCATTGCGAGTTCTCCTAAGTGGTGTTGTTGATTGGAGTCCCTGGTTCTGCTGGAGGAGCTTGTCATGCGGGCTTCCCTGACATGAACTAAGCTGTTACCATTGGAGGAGCTCGGGACCTTGTCACTGAGAATGACTGTGGTTCACTTTGGGGGACCTTTGGTCCTTACTTTAAACATCAGTTCCTGGCTCTGGAGGGGAGGATGTGTGCTGTTCAGTCCCCAGGAGAAGCTGTCACACCGGCTTCCTGATATGCACTCAGATGTTCTCATCACTGGAGGAGCTCAGGACCTCACTGTTGCTAAGGATGGCTGTGGTACTTTTCAGGGGGGCCCTGGTCCTTATTTTTAGCATCACTTCTTGGCTCCAGTACAGAATCCTCAGCCTACTATCACAGATCCTTCATCCCGTTGGCATAGACTTTCTTGCTTCCACCTTCCCAGTGCATATCCGTGGGATAGACTTGCATGAATCATTGTCATGGGCTCCAAGTCTTCAGCTGAACTCTTTCAGGTTATTGCCATGGGATCCAGGCCCTCAGCTGGATTTTCTAGGTCTTCTTTTATGGGTCTTCAGTGTTGTGGACAAATTTCCTGTACTTTCTTTGTTTTTGACTTCTTGGGTGACCATTACAAATAGTACTATAAATTACATGTCTTGCATGTAATTATTCTACTTACAACCCCTGACTACAATGCAGTATATATGTATATATATATATATATATAGCTTATATATTTTTTTTTCTGAATTTGGCAAGTGTTGGGAGAACAATATTCTTGTCTTCTTATCTCTGAGAACACCAAAACTCACAGGAAAATAGTTGCCCACTTCTAACTACCAGCACTCGGGACACAGAACACGTTTGCTTCCTCCAAAGCCTACTTTCTGCCCACACATGGCACCGAACCCCACGTAATTCCGGACTCACGTTGTTCTGAGCAGAGGAGGTGTTGTGGTCGGCTCAGGACACAGCAAAATTAAAAGACAAATCCTAAAATGTTAGAATTGCAGCAAGGAAATGCCTTGGCAAACACCAGCCTGACCTCTAGGTAGCACTCTGATTGTCACCTCTTTCCTTGGCATAATGACAGGCAGACTCAGTGACAGAAGAGTTGGGTGTCTCAGCCTGCAGTGGTGGCCTTGCTCCTGGAGATGACTGGACACCAGATGAATGCTTGGGCAGTGACCTCACGAGATCCAGGACTCTTTGATTCCATGAGCCCACCTCAGGTGGCTGATTAAAGGACTAAAGGACGGACTGGATGTAAAATGGCTTTGACAAGCTCTCAGCGAGAAGAGAGAATGAATATTTAAAAGTGAGCTTTTTAAATGGCTACATACCATACCTGGAGGGGAGTAAGCTTTCAGTGTTTGCTCTTCTTCACAAGTTTTCAGAAGCTCTGGAAGGTGGTTTACTGTATCGAGAATGCGTCTTCTGTTTGAAAGCACTTGACCGCTATAAAATGAATCTAGAAAAGTTACATAAGTGATATGATGTCTGAAAAATCTTAAAACTCTAACACAGCATATGTGAAAAAAAACCTGGTTGCAATTTTCTCACTTTAAGAAAAGGGACATACAATATCTAGGAACTAAAAGATGCAAATAATGTTTTTTTTAAATGACATTCGAAGAATATACATGGCAAAGAAGCAACGGTCATGATATAATGCTCCCTGGAGAAAACAGGATGTAAATATTTGGTGCAATATCATTTTTGAAAAAAACATATTCAAAGCTGACATATCACTATTTCACTTTGTGACCATCATGAATACTCATGTTTATAGCTGCATTGTCCTATTTATAATCTACATAACATAGATTTGTTATATGACATTTTATAATAGATATATGCATTTATATACAAATGTGCATTATTTAAAGATTTTTTTATTAATTTGAAAGAGAATAAAACAAAAGGGGGCAGTACAGAGCAGATCAGAACAGGACAACATAGGCAACACAGTACTTTACATTAAGACAACTGGTCATCAACAGTAGCTAACACCATATCTCTTACTCTGCTATAGTTGAGCATAGTTTCAAATACAATAATATCAAACATAATACAATAGTATAAAGCCATGCATAGAGTGAAAGAATTACAGGGCTTTCTGAACTGAATAACAGAAAATGATCAATGGGTACTATAATTTCTCATTTTCAATAAAAAAATTTTTGTTTGAACTATCATACATATTCAAATTCCAATAAGACACAATGTGATAGATAGAACCAATGGTAGTAGAACAAAAAAAGCATGGTAGGACTTCTAAGAAGGATGATATTAAATCAGCAATAGATGTCATAATGTTTTCTTCAAAATAGCTGTTCATATTATCACGTATGATATAGTCAAACAAAACAGGATAAAACCATTCCAACTGATGATTGAAAACTTTGAAAGACTTCAAAGCTATGAGATGGGGACTCATGCTTATCATAAAGTCTTATATACTCTTATCAAATCTCATACTAGGGACACTATATGTATTTACCCTTGTGAGTTGGGTTTATTTCGCTTAAGAGAATGGTCTCAAGTCATGTCCATTTATTTATAAATATCTCGATGTGATCATTCTTTATAGCTGAGTAGTACTCCATTGTATAAAAATGCCACAACTTTTTTACCCATTCCTCAGTTGATCGGCACTTAGGTTGCTTCCAAGATCTATTACAAATTGTGCTGCTATAAACATGGGTGCACATGTATCACTGTGGTATGATGTTTTCAGTTCTTCTGGGAAGATGCCTAGGAGCGGAATAGCTTGGACAAATGGGACTTCCAAACCCAGGTTTTTGAGGAATCACCAGACTGACCTCCACAGTGGTTGCACCAGTTGACCCTCCCACCAACAGTGTAGAAGAGTTCCTTTTTCCCCACATCCTCTCCAACACTTGTTGTTGGTAGTGTTTTCTATCTTGGCCATTCTTTCTGGAGTGAGATGGAATCTCAGTGTGGTTTTAATTTGCATTTCTCTCATCACTAACGATGATGAACATTTTTTCATTTATTTATTTGTCATTTGTATTTCTTCATCTGAGAACTGTGTATTCATTTCAGATGCCCATTTTTGGATTGGGTCTTTGAATTTCGAGAGTCTGATTTTTTTTAATTCTTTATAAGTTATAGACAGAAGTCCTTTGTCTGAGGCGCTGTCCATGAAGAATTTTTCCCAATTTGTGGGTTTTCTTTTCACTTTGCTGGAAACCTCTTTTGACATGCAGAAACTCTTTAATAAGATGTGGTCCCAGTTATTGATTCTGGGAAGTATTTCCCATGTGGTTTGATTCTTGTTCATGAATTCTCTACCTACCCCTATATCTTTGAGGTTTTTACCTATTTTGTCTTCCAACAGATTTAGTGTTTCTGTATTAATATTTAGATCTTTGATCCATTTAGATTTTAGTTTAGTGTATGGTGATAGACATGGGTCTAGTTTTAGTCTTCTGCATATGGACAGCCAATTTGTCCAGCACCATTTGTTAAAGAGACTGTCATTCTTCCAGCAAACTTGTTTGGCCCCTTTATCAAAGATAAGGTGGTTGAGTGAGTTTGCGGTTGTGGTTGTATCTTCCAATCTATTCCACTGATCCTCGGGTCTGTTTCTATTCCAGTACCATACTGACTTTATCACTGTAGCTTTGTAGTATAATTTCAAATCAGGGATTGTGATGCCTCCTGCCTTGCCTTTGTTATTTAGAATTGCCTTTGCTACTCTAGGTCTCTTCTGGTT
The DNA here is from genome assembly GCA_004027295.1 of Dolichotis patagonum. Lineage (NCBI taxonomy): Eukaryota > Metazoa > Chordata > Mammalia > Rodentia > Caviidae > Dolichotis > Dolichotis patagonum. Next base: position 907 of record PVJX010007204.1, on the reverse strand, counting down.
CCAGATGAATTTTAGGAGTGATTTCTCTACATCTATGAGGTATGTTAGTGGTATTTTGATTGGGATGGCATTGAATATGTATAGTAATTTTGGGAGAATGGCCATTTTTACACTGTTTGTTCTTCCTATCCATGAACACGGTATGTCTTTCCATTTTCTGAGGTCCTCTTTGATTTCTTTTTTCAGGGTATTATAATTTCCACTGTATAGCTCGTTTACTTCTTTTGTGAGATTGATTCCTAAGTATTTCATTTTTTTGGATGCTAGTGTAAAGGGTGTAGTTTCTCTTATTGCTCTCTCAGTACTTTTGTTGTTAGTGTATAGAAATACTATTGATTTTTGTGTATTGACTTTGTATCCAGCTACCTTGCTGAATTTGTTAATTATATCTAGGAGTCTTTCAATAGAGTTTTGGGGGTCTTCTATGTAAAGTATCATGTCATCTGCAAATAATGATACTTTAACTTCCTCTTTTCCTATCTTTACTCCTTTTATTTCTCTTTCCTATCTTATTTCTCTGGCTAGTATTTCCAGTACTATGTTGAATAGCAGTGGTGATAATGGAAATCCTTGTCATGTGCCTGATTTTAAGGTAAAGGCTTTCAGTTTTTGACCATTTAATATGATGCTGGCTGTTGGTTTTTCATAGATGGCCTTTACCATATTGAGATAAAGACCCTCTATTCCAATTCTCTGTAAGGTTCTTATCATGAATGAGTGTTGGACTTTATCAAAAGCTTTTTCTGCATCTATAGAGATGATCATGTTGTTCTTGCTTTTGGCTCTATTGATATGGTGGATTACATTTATTGTTTTGTGTATGTTGAACCATCCCTGCATTCCTGGGATGAATCCTACTTGGTCATGGTGTATAATCTTCTTGATGATTTGCTGCATCCTGTTTGCC